>JAECMU010058606.1:10879-23522 GCA_016106625.1 Dracogyra subfuscus
AATTTAAGGATTTCACTGAATATTAAAAAAAAATAGCGGAGAATTCAGTAACTGGTTTTATATCTACGAGTATCACAAACAGAAGAGTAGAAAAACACCACCACCACTCCACTCCCAAAACACGCACATATGCAAACTCCGAGCACACTCTTAATTCACATTATAATATGTCACTGGATTTAAAAAAAAATTCAAATATGAACTCGCTGCCATCTTCCGACGCCTATGAATATCTATAGCAACTTGTTACAATTTTTGTCTGTGCAGTTTGATTTTGTGGTACACAGATCTTTAAAAGATGAAGTCAACTTCAGCCAATATTCATTTGATTTTTGACTGGAGGGTGGGACATATCTTCAGAGTTGGGGAGGCCAGTATCCACCTGCACCCCACTTCAAAGTCTATTTGTTGTGCATCATAAACATTTGTATGGTGGCTAGGAACACTAAAATCAAACTAAAAGTAGTTACAAAAAAACACGTTGAATTTTTTTAAGGCAAGCTCAAATGGAAAACCTTCAAAGCACTTTTTACATATACATTGTATATATATTTTTTCATTTGTATTCCATTACAACCTATGCACATATATAATTAAAATGTGTGCACATTTCAGATGTCATGGATATTTAATAGTGCACCTTCAAAATCTATCTACACAGTTCTGAAATAATAAAATTAGAATATCTGTATTATAATTTAGGACAAATGTATAGCAATACAAAAATCTGAGTCATACAAAATACATTTTACTTGTTTTTAACCAAATATTTAAAAAGAAAGTGATTTATTTCAAAGAATGTAACCACATTTATGAATATGTGCACTGTCAATAGAAAAGTTTAGTTTTTGTTTAATGACACCACTAGAGCCCATTAATTTATGAATCATTGGCTATTGGATGTCAAACATTTAGTACTTTTGAAATAGTCTTTGAGAGTAAACCTGCCAGTTTCCCACTAGTTGCAAGGGATCTTTTATATTTCCATCCCACAGATGATAGTCTTTGAAATACCAGTCGTTTCAGACAGGTGTGAATGGGCCCAGCAACAGGGATTGATCCCAGGCCAACCACACATCAAGCGAGTCCTTTACCACTGGGCTATATCCTGCCCTCCTCCTCCCCCCACCCCCAAAAAAGGTCACAGCATCAAATACAAGTATCAAAATGGCTGCCAGAAATGAAGATGGTTTGATGATGCATTGTAACAAATTTAACACAAATCTGAAGAGCAAACACAAGCTTATTGCAATTTAGATTTATTTCATTCCAGAAAAATATATATCCAAAAGCAATTTACTATTTCATAACTACCATACTTGTTGAGCATGTTTTGAAAGGATTGACATTGGACTACAAACATGAAAAAAGATGAATCTGCTTCAAATGTACCAAGGTGGTTTGAAAGAACAGGAAATGCATAAGACATTTCGTAAGCATGTATTTGCAACTGAAAATAGTGAAATTGGCTTGTTCAACAAAAAAACGAATTTCACATTCTCCAACACATAATGATTTTGGTGATCAGTTCTATGTATGTAATGACAAAACAAAACTAGTAGTCCATACTGTTTATTTTTGTACCTTTTTCAAACATGTTTTTTTTTTTTACAGAAAGTGGATTCAACATTTTATTTAATAATATACAGTGAAACCCCCTTAATCGGAGAAAAATAGTTTTTAAAAAAACAAAAGAAGAAGAAAAAGACAGAAATATAAAGAAAGGAATAATGTTAATTAATGCCCGTTTTTGAATCATGCTTTGTAGCTGGCACATCACAGCACCTAAGTGGCACATCACACAAAACCAACAAAAAATCAATCAACAATTCTCCATAGCAGAAATGCAATAAAAAAGATTTAATGAAGGAATCTCACGTAACTATGATAATAATTTCATTGAGGTTGCTTTGACATAAGTTTATTGGTTGGTGCCTTCTAAACAAACAGCAAATTAATTTTAGCCTTTAAAGATGTATACCACCAATCATATTTGTACACAAATCAAATAAAAACATTTTGAAAAAGGCATTTTCGTGTTTTCTGTTATTGGGTTTTTTCCACTGAAGACCTATTTTTCTGAGTCAGACTACATGAAATGTTTTAAACTAAAAGTTGGAAGGATAATTTGTTGTCTAATGTTTATAGCAGATGGTATTCATTCACAGGTCCAAAACACATGAGCACAAGGAACACAACGAAGATGCCCTCTATAGAAAAGTGCCCTGACCAAGGAGATTTCACTGTATATACAATTTAAAAGCGTAATTAACTGACAAAGAAAGATATGAGAAAACAAATAAGCTTTATTGCATTTATGGTGACATCAACTTTATTTTTTTTTCTTCAAATTTCCTTCTCCTGATAGTAGATTGTAAATATTCATAAAGTAAATAATCACATCCAATTCACAGTTAACATGACATATATGCACAGCATAATTTTAAATTTCAGCTTGTAATAACCGACAACAAAAACATTGCTTAAAATGTAGAATTTCTGTAAAATTCATCAAGTATAAATAAAATATCACCAAAAAACATCTACAGCTAAACATTAAAATTTGGGTAAAATGTACAAAGAAGCAAAATAAAAATTTGAGTATCTTAAAAGAATAAAATAAATGATAAAAGATATGTTGATAAACAATAGCTTACAAAAGTTTACAGCTAATCCAAGCTTTGCGGCTCAAACCAAGAATACGCAGCATAAATGCTTACAGAAATCTTTAACAACACAGTGGTCACAACAATGGCAACATAATTTTATAAGCAGCACTTACAAAACACAATAATTTCACACAGTACCCAACAGATTTTTAACCTGTTCTTGCAATCAGATTTATTCCAATATCCATCAAAGTGTTTAAGAAGGACAAGTACCTCTCTTATATCCATTAGTTCAGGTCACCCACAAAGGAAATCTGTGTTAGTCAGGAATGAATCAAAGGCATCGATCCTTATTATTAGGCAGTGTAAGATATATTCATGTATCTTTTTATTCCTTATGTTTACAACTTGTTGTTTAAATTGTAAAATTTTGACAAGTGCATTGTTTCTGGTTTGCTTGTCCCAGTGTTTTAACAGAAGCTACATACTTTGAAAAGTAAGGTCAATGAAAATATATTATAACTGATTTTACTGTAGTTTTATCAAAGTTACAATTTGTCTGTTACAATTAAATTTTAAAAATGAAATAATATGGACATCACCTTTGTCCATAATTATCTTAGCTTTAAATGGTTTTCGGCAATTTTAATAATTACATTAATATATTTTGGAAGACACAAATTTTGTTTACCAATTCTTAATAATAGAAAAAAAAATGGTTCTTTGACAATGTTCGTTATGAATGTGTAACATCACAATTTGGATCTTAATAGAAGAAACTACATAGTTACAATTAGGCCACATGTAATGCCAACAATCCCAATATTCTAATGCCACTAATCATCATCTATAGGATTATAATTTTAAATAGATTTTGACATAGAAGCAAATATATATAGTGCAGCTTGATAATGTGACTTTAATTTGAATTCACTTGCACAGTAATTATTATGACCATGTAATTGAATTTATAGTGGTTTTAACTGATACACAAAGACATGATAAGAAAAGATATACAAAACAGCAGTCTCAAGACCTATCCCATGTTTATCTCTGTCATTATGAAGATTTGTATTTACAAATGGTGTTATTTACACATGTACGTGTATATATAAAAACACAGAGCAACAGAAACTAATCTAGTCAAACTACAACAATGTCACTACAAAAAGAAAAAAACCGAACCCAATATTTCTTTCTAGACAGAATATTTTAAAAATATATTTCTGTGTTGTCCATTACATCTGACATATTCCAGTACATCATCACTTGGAAAACAGAAGTAGGAAAACTGTGTACATAGTAATAAAATATTCTAAACATTTCTAACAATCCCTGGAATAATGAATGTATGAAATACTCGAAGCAAGGCAAAAATAAACACTTTTTTTTCCATTTCATTTTGTTTAATTAATATTTATTAATAAATGTTAATAGTGAAAAGTTAGTTTATTACTTAATAAATTAATTTTAAATTATAATAATTTCATTATTGAATAATTCATCAATTATTTTATTATTCACAAAACAAATTGAAGAAATATTTCTGTAACCTAAATTATCCAAAAGATATACGGATTTCAAATTATACATCCATTGGGAAGAAGTATACACAATACAAAAACGTGTTGGATGGCTTAAGTATTGACATACAAATTTATATATTAGTTTCCAAGTGTATAAGACTGGACTTAGAAACAACAAATATCTAAGCAATTAAAACAATTAACAAAACAAATTTAACTACCAACACACATATACACAACAACAAAATCAATTGTATTTATTATAATCTGCCAAAAGAGCGAAAAGTAAGGTACCGTAACAAAAACATCAATCTGTTGAGATTTTTCATGAAAAAATTTGTTTCGTTTCTTACATTTATCCCATTACCTGAATCTGTGGCAAAACAAATTCCCGACTACCAATCCAACATTTGGGTATAGTTACAAAAAGCTTCCATCTATACAATATATTTTCCTGAAAACTGTCCTAGTAATAATTCATTCAATACCTTTCCAGAAGATCTCTTAATTAGGTGAATAAATAAATACAGCCAGTTGCAAATTAATAGGCTTTTATGCAAATCTAAAAACAATTGACAAATTAATGAACCTTACAAAAATCTGGTGAAGTGTTTGTACCTCTACTTATGAAAGTTATTTTTATTTGTGTATTAAAAATAAAAATTGGTTTTCATAAGTACAAAAATATATGATAGGCAAAATTGCTAACAGCAAGCATATGAATGTAAAAGATTATAGTTTGGCTGTAACAATCATTTGACAAAGGTTACCTAGTTAAATAGTTATGTTAGTTGAACTTAGTTCACAAGTGCATGCAAAGTCGATGGCCAGATTCACAAAACATCCTAACTTTGTGTTTACAGATATTTGGTATCTTAATTCACATAATTCACACAGAAATTTAAATAATTATGGAATATGAATAACAGTAAACACAAAATAATTATTTTATATACATTTACTGTAATTATAAGAATTGGTTTTTCATTGAAGATTTTATTACAAATATTAGCTTAGATTTGTACATAAAACATATTTACAGGTGAAATATTACTGTTTAGAATTACAAACAGTACAGATAACATCATTTGAAGTAATTACAAACAGAATAAATAACACAATTTCAATTATACATGAATCATTTTCTTCTGTTCTTACTGTAACCCATCTTTCATACTGTCATACTGTGTGAAATAGATACCAAAAACTTGTAAATATACAGCTTCTAACTGTAAATACTGTTAAGATGCTTGGTAAATTTGGCTCCAACTTTACAATGGACTACAAAACAGATCTATCACAGAACTGTATGTAGCATACTGTCAATATCAGCCTAAATAGATGGTCACAAATCCAGTCTGTCTTTGTTACACTGGTTTTAAACCACTACAATAAAATATTCCCAAGCATTTTCCAAAGTATTTAGCAAAATTACCTTTTCACTGCATTATGCAGAGATACATTTTGATCGCAGATTGTTATACCATAATATTAGGTCTTTATAATGTTTACTTGTCTCGTTTTCAGTAAATAATAATAAAACATTTACATAAAGAAGGTTTTTTTAATCATATAAATGTTGAAATCAGTTCGGAGGTAAAAAAACATTTATAATTTTTATATGAAGTGACAGACTTTACAGATGTGGTGGCCATACTCATTATGAGTGCCACCTGTGGGGCAGGATATGCTCAGCATTTGAGAACACCTGATATAACCACTGATATGATAGTGATTCAGGAGCTGATGTGCTCACAACAGTTCTTATTCTAATGACCTCTGTCCTGTGCTAGTTTTGATTTAGTAAACTAGTCTTGGAGTGGCAGTCCTCTTTGTGGAGGGTGCAATCTCCAGAAAAGGATCTCCTCGGGAGTGGCTGTCCTATAAATGAGCCACTACATAGAGATTCATGGAATTAACCACTATTTTGCCAAATACCCATTTGACTGTATTGTGCAGAGATACGACACAGATACTGTTTTGTCATTCAGATTTGTCTGTCATTCCTTGCCATGCATTGTGCGTCCATCCTGTGGTAGTAAACGTTACATGCAATGTCAGTTACACACAGCCAAAACCTGTCTATAAAGGTCACCCAACTGACATGCAATCACTGGCCTTTATGAACAGGTGGCCAATACATATGTGCTGAAAAACCCACATTGGTATGTTGATTGGAAATACCTATATTGTACAGGTATGATGGCAATACCTGTATATTTTTGTTTATGTATAACAAAATGCCTGCATGTGCACCTAGAAAGAAATATCTTTATTTTCTGTATATCCAAAGTCCAAAACACCATACTCTTTGAAGTAAGCACACTTTCAAGTATTGCACAAAACCCAGTCGAGAATGACTGCTTCTAGACTTTGCCCTCTAACACCAATTTATTCAGAAGAGAGTCATGCCCATATACTTCATATTTTGAAGAGTTATTCCCCTCCTGATCATTCTCAAAGTACATGTTTCACTATTCTAGGTTTTTCACAAACAAAGTCTGAAATCCCCGAATTTAGTATGGAGAATGAAAACATCTGTATTGCATGGTTAGATGAGAAATATCTGTATTGTGCACTTAGATCAGAATACTTCTATCAGGTACTTAAAAGGGAAACCCTGTATTATGTCTGGAGAAGAGAACTACCTAGTGTCCTTTATAGACAGGTGTTATACCAGGTGCTCTACAAGGCATTATACCAGGTGTTGTATCCAAGATGTCCTCCACAGCAGGTTTGACTGTTCACCTAAGTCTTAACAGCAGCCATCTTCATTCTCAGATTTCTCATCCTACTGCGAAAGCAGGAACAGGGCAACACCAGTATAGTAATAGCAAAACTCGCAGGATGAGAACAGCTGAAGTGTGTCTCCACCCTTCCCATGTGTGGAAAACCCAGTAACGACACATGTAACGTTCAGTACCACAAAGTCAGTCAATCAGTTATACCAGTTAAACCCATGTCAAATATGGCATTTTTAAGACAGGTGACTGCTTAATACAGGTCAGTTTGTAATTGTTAATTTGGATAAAGATAAATCTATCCTCTTAAGTTGCTTATTAGAGGTGGCCAATTGAAGTGGTTCACTGTTATTTAAAACAATTAGTATAATTATCATTAATATTTATAACTAATGCACTCTAGTTTGTGAGGTCACGATAAGTTCTAAAATGAGAAAAAATAATGTTATATAGTAAAGGTACTTCTATACTGAACAAAAGAAAACTGAATATTAATCTAGTTTCCTTTAATTTAATTAACATTATTAAGTTTCACATTAGTTTTTGTTTTCATTAAAACTACCAGTGTCTTGCTAGTGAACAGTTCAGCATTACTTTGAAAGTCTATTTACCAAATTAACATTTTTATCAATAAAAATATTTATTAAAATATTTCTTTTCTTTCCTTATTCAGTATACTATAAGAAACATACTTGTATATTATCAAATATTTTTACAAGTAACATGTTAAAATCTTTTACAAATCTGCTGGATTAAAATAATGCACATGCCTGCTATGCTTACTTGTTAAAAACTTTGTATTAGTATTATAAATGACCCAGATCAATAGGATTTAATTACCAAACTGTACATTTTTCAAATTATGGTACTAGTATATACGGTGCAATTGACAATTATGGTACTAGAATATATTGCACAATTTACAAATTACAATGCAAGTATATACTGTACAATTGTACAATTTACAAATTATAGTACTGGTATATTTTAAAATAAAACATGAACAAGGATGATTTGCAATAGTGAGATGAAGAAAGAGTCATTTACAATGGTCAAGGTGTTATGAAATTCATATACGGACAGCTATGTTATTTAACAAACAGATACAAATATAACATATTACTTTCTCCATCAACAATTCTAATTATCATAGTGTACAGTTCACTGCAGTGCCATTAACAGTTCGAATTATCATAGTGTACAGTTCACTGCAGTGACAATAACAGTTCGGACAATTCCTAGACTTCATCAATTCCACAATTCACTTTCATATCAGTTGTGATAATTTCACAATTCAAGAATTCCACTACTTGGTTCCGTTACAATTTTACAACTCAAAGAATTCCTTAATTTGGTTTCTTAATAGTTCTGACAATTCCATAACTCCATTATATCAATCTTAATCCTTTAAACATCCACTACTTGTTTCTATTCAGTGCCAAGCACAGATACAGATATGAAACTGGGTGTTTTTTTTGGTTACATTAATTAGCTTTTGTTCACCATCTCAGAATAGAATTAGAGCACTTTTTTGAAGAATTATATAGCAGTTCAAAAGATATCATTCATGAAGAAACTTTATAATGCAGCTTTAAGATTTGCTTTCATAACAAACTGTCCTGACTTCTAGTATTGATAATTAACTTGACATTTTTTAGATGCATTAATTACCATTAAATTAAGAATGACATTATTTCAAACTGTACCTATCTCACCAACAACAAACAGAATACATCATAGATAATAGTTTCTCAACAATCAATAATACTTGTAACAATAATTGTCTGATTTGATATCTGACTCGGCACTGAAATGGTAAAAACAAGAACTGTAATAATTACCACTAAAAACCTCTCAAGAATACAGACACCATTTCTGACATAAAAAAACCCTCTTTTGGCAGATCATATTATTTAGCAATCATTTATAGAGGTGAAAGAACATTGTTGCATATTCAAGGGATACTATTGTGTATTTAAAATTGTGTTAGTTTTTTAGGTTTTATACAGTATAATATGTGCTTTACTATACCAAGGCCACAAAACATCTATTATGCTTGAATTGTCATAGCTGCCATGATTGTGCACCTTGTAGAATACCCTCATTTAACAGATTTATAACAGTAAACAAGAAAAGAATAAAACAATTCACAAATGACAACATATTATGAATCAAGCAAGATGTTTAAAACAAATACATTTGTTGTGTAAATGTAATAAAGGTGAAATATAGCACCCTGTGAGGTTTTCTAATACAGTTATGATAAATGTGAAAAAGAGGAGGAGAAAAATAACAGGCAAATTAAAGAAATCATGATGCCTCCTTTCCTATTAATGCTATTTGTGAAAAACTATAATTTAATGTGGCAAAATATACTTTTACTGTCAAGTCAAAATATATGTAATTTTATACTTAAAACTGTGAAATGTCTATTTTAAATGAAAATGAATGAACTAAATATATTAAAAAAAGAAGAGAATTATTTTTAAATATTCTCATTATAAATCCTCAAATAATTATACCCATCCCTCACTTAAATAAATAAAAATATATATAAATATTATAAATATATTTCAAAAAATATTAAGAAAATAAACAATAATGAGGTTTTGTATTCAAGAGAGGTTTATGATAACAAACTTTTCGCAAGATGAACAGATCTGTTTTTGCCATGATATGTTGAAGATTAATATATTTCAGCACAATACAAAAAATGAGAAGAAGAAAAAAACACCCTATAGTTTTTTTTTTACTTAAACTTCTTGACAACAGCATCAATTGTTTTATCAATGGTGTGCTTTACGGGTTCCAAGAACACCAACTGTTTCCGCGCCTCCGTTAACAATGGGTGTTGGTACTTGGTGTAAAAACAGATGAAAAATGTCACAGCCAACAGTAAGATGGCAAACATGAGTGAATAGAAGAAGAGTTTTGCGGTTACTTTCATGCATGCAGCACACTTGGACTTGGGCGGAGCTTTGACAACGGGTTTCACATTCGGTGTGGTGGTTGTCGCTGCCGGGGATGACGTACTGTTCTGCTCAATCATGACCTTCTCATAGTGTTCCTCCAGCTTCTGGATCTGTTCGTCAAGGTTTGGCTTTGCTTCATCTTCGTCGTCGTCATCATCTTCCCGCGTCTGGTTTGGGTTGTATGACATGTCGGCACTCGTGTCAAGGCCACTCGTGTTCATGGGAACGGAGCCGTTGATCTTGATGGTAGGAGTGGACGAGACATTTTTCGCCTTGTCCTGTATCATCACCACTTCCTCCGGTACTGCTATTGGTGCTACCTTTGTCGGACCCTCATCCACGATGGAGGAATTCAACTGCGGCACATCGATTGCTGCTTCTGGAGAGAAAAAAAAGTAATAGTCAGTATAATGGTGCCTGAATTCAGTTGTGATAAAAAATCAAAACAAATCACAGAGATTTAAAGAAAAACAATGTTTGACAAAATTATAAATCTCTGATATTTTTCAACACAAAGATACAAATGTTTTGCAAAGGATTATGTAAGTAAAATTTAACTACTTTTTATTCAGTCAAACCATGTTTATATTACCTACCACTTTGTGGAAGTTTCTTACCTTTATAGAAACAACTTGAAAATTAAATATAATTTTTTCTATGTGAAACATATTTTTAGACAAAATGAAGTAATTTGTATTATTGTGTATGTCATTCATGTTGGCAAAGCCTATACAATGTAAAATGTCACTTGTAAAACAAAGAGAAAGGTCTTTATATGGGTTATGCCTGTAGACCAGGTGTTAAACAACATAATGTACTAATGTAATTGAACCAAGTACATGTCATTAAAATTGACTTGGGAAAAGAGGCAGTGGAATTTACCATACAATCACAACACATGTCAGTACATACTGGCTTTCACCATAGCATGGATAACCACACCTCATTCACAAGTGGTCAAAATATTATTATAATACTCACATTCGTCTCAAGGCCATTATAAATTAAATGCTAGATTTTCATACAAATCTTTTTCAATTGGGGGTGAGGTGAAAGTTATAATATAATATATTCAAGACATTGGGTTGAAAATCAATGATATATTTTATAATAGCCTGACTTACCGATTTGCTTGACTAACATAACTTCCAAACTATTTATTATTCATCAAGTACAGAATATTGCAATGGCCATAATCATTTATTACTACATAGGAAAGTAGTTTCTTTTACTTTTAATGTTCAGTTGTAACAGATAAATAACTGGAAAACAATTAATTTAAACTGTAATTACATAATGTATATTAATAATAATATGTATTAACTATTAGATATCTAAATTCTTAAAAGTGCTAAATATACTACATCTATCAATTATTAATCAAAATTCTTTAACTTATAAACAGATCTTGTTTACACATATCAGTAGGTCTTAAGAGTCATGTACAAATAATTAAGTCATATACATATATCTTACACCTTGTATAAAACAATATGTACTGTTATATACATTTATTCCTATCTCGAGTTGTAATATTATACATCAAGTGTGGACACCAGTAAACCAAACCGTCAGTCTATTCCGTGATGTACACACGAGGGCTTGGTTAAGAGGCAGATGAGGAATGACGGGTGGTGTGTACTGATCTGTATTTGTTACTAAAAGCTTTTGATGGGTAAAAAGCAAGCAGAAATTCACCAACTGGTAAACCCACAACCAGGAAGCTGTTAACCAAACAATCACTTGAAATAACTGAAATGCAACTCAACCAGATCAATGTACAGGTAAAGTTGGAACATTGAAAGATACACCAGCTAATAGCCACGAAAATCTGAACAATAAATTACTTCAAAACAAACACAAAATAAAAGATTAAAATAAATTTATAGACACTTATTTTTTTAATTTTATACTTTAGTAATAAAGGTTTTAAAATAGAACTTCTGTAGTTCAATATTTATAATTTGACCTCTACTTGCTTTTTAATTTATTTAAAAAAAAAATAAAGTTGAAAAAGAAAATCCACTATTTAAAGAATAACATATTATTTGAGACTGGAAAATAAATATATATATGGTACTAATGAAAAACATTCCTGTGCATGTATTACAAAAAGGAATTTTTTTAAAAATAGTTTCAAGACATTATTTATTGATTATTCGGAGATGATTTGCACACAAAAAGTAAAGTTTGTGTTATTTAAAAAAAGCCACTAGAACACATTGATCTTTATCTTATCATCAGCTATTGGACGTCAAACATATGGTCATTCTGACACTGTTTCTTAGAGGAAACCCGCTGTCACCACATAGATTACTCTTTTACAACAGGCGGCAATAGATCTTTTATTTGCACTTCCCACAGGCAGGATAGCACAAACCATGGCCTTTGATGAACCAGTTATGGATCACTGGTCGGTGCAAGTGCATGTGCTATCCAGTGAGCACTCACTCAGGGTTTGGAGTCTGTATCCGGATTGAAAATCCCATGCCTCGACTGGGATCCGAACTCAGTACCCACCAGCCTGTAGACCAATGGCCTAACCATGATGCCACCGAGGCCGGTTGATTTGCACAATGATGTTGACGTCATTATCTTGTCAAATATTAACCATTTACAAACTCTGCAGTTGGTATGAAACCATTTTACTTTTTTGTTAACAGAAAAAATTTTGGTATAGTAGTTGCCTTACATCTCTGCAATAACTACCAGTGGTTGATCCAAGTAGGGCTCCAGGGGCCCTGTAACCCCCCTCCCCCTACATAATTGTACATCAGGTGGGGTTTTAGGCATAT
>JAECMU010058607.1:866-11877 GCA_016106625.1 Dracogyra subfuscus
GGGGGGGGGGTAAGACGACATGATGAAACTTTAATGCATTTCTTATAGCAGTATTAAAATAACTCAAATTATCAATACTTGGACATTTTGTTATTTTCACAAAATAATCTGCATCTCAGTTCATAAGCTAAATGTTTAAATATTAACTTTTTGATACATTAATAATTCCTAGTGTATCATACAAGTTCTTTCTCAATATCTGGATGTTATTATTTCCATAGGAATTGTAATTGTTTAAAATATCTAGGAAGTGCATATATAAAAAGTATATTTAGCACTTTTTTTAGCTGTATTAAAATAAATGTCAGTACTTGGGACCTTTTGTTCCACTAACCTACAAAAACTAGTTAACAAGCTAAATTTATAACATTTTAACTTTTGAATAGATACAAATATAAACCTACATGTTTATTAAGTAATACTACTACATACTGCATGTATGGCTTGAGTTTTAGTGATTTCCTGAAAACGGGAGTTGGCTGATAAAAGAGATCACACACAGGTGCATGGAATCTGGATAGAAAATATCCCTGGTCTCAACTTACAACTTTTGATATGGCCAGGGTTTCGGCCAGAGGATACGGAGGCTAAAATGACGTACCCTAAAATTTGGGAAATTAATGGATACATTTTTATGATTTTTAGAAAGATGATAGGAAGAGAACTGTTGTTTAAAATTTGTGACACCACCAAAATTCAATGTCCAATTTGAAAAGCTTTCAAATCTATAACCAGCTAGTATAGGCACTTATGGTCTGTTCTGTTTCTATTACATACCCTCAAATTATGTTCTGATGATATAATAACTTTTGTACGGTATAAATTGAGAACATAATGTAATATGCAGTTTTTTGTTGTTAAATGTATTACTTATTACATGTGTTAAAATGTATTGTATCTCATGAAATTAATTTAGCTACACTAATTGACAAAGCTTATGATGAAGCATATGACACACCACCAGTAAAAGCCATCAATAATGTACCAGCATGGTTGTAAGCCGCCTATATAAACAACCAAACTGCAATTAAAACAAATCGGAGAAAAAGAGATTTTGTAACAAAGCAATCCTACTCCAGTTCTTAGTACTAGTAATTCATGTAAGCATACAGCTCTTTCACCACTTTCATGCAGGCATACTGCACACAAGGCAAATATATATATATATAATGATATGGCATATAATAAAGTGTTTCTTAATTTTTTTTTAAAAGACACACTTGCAAATGCAATTTCCCCACCCACCAAAAAAATAAAATAATTGGCCCAGTTTTATTGAATCAAGCAACACAGGTAAATCACTTATTATTGATAACTGTTTTCAGGTACATGTTCTTCAACAAATCAACTACGTCAACTAGTCCTTTGAGATGACTGTATTTTAAATGTTTATAGAATTATATTAAAATAACCTGAAATGAATTTAGACAACTCTTCAACTGCTGCTGATAACAATACTGCACCAAAAACACCTATATGTACTCAGAACAGACGAAAAACCTGGTGTGTTAAAATGAGTGAGATATAAAGTCCTGAACATACATGTGTAGGATTATTACAAAACCCGAGGTTCTCCAAGCTTTAAGCTGCTGTCAGCAAAATTGCCAAATGCAACATAAAGCTGAATTCAGAAGATTTATTTTTATTATAATTTGCAAAAAAAAGCTATGTTGTATTTTTTTTTAAATCATGCTTTTGGTCAGTTTGACTATCAAGCTAATTGAAAAATAAATTTAGCTACAGATGTTTTTACCAAATTCAATATGTTTAGGGGTCTGGCTTAAACCCTGGGTTTTTTCACGTCTTTTGTCATTTTGACTATCAAGTTACTCGATAACTGAATCTAGGTTACAGATGTTTTCATCAAACTTGCTAAATTGCTCAAAGGTGTTTGGGCCCGGCTTAAAAAGCTGATGGTCAACCTATTTTTTTTATTACATTTTACAGATGATAAATAAAACAATGCAGCAAACTCAGGAATGTCCCTTTGAAAGTAAAATTATACTTCGCATTCAACACTGGTTCAAAGTAAAGAGGTATGTACCCTGTTTATTACCAAAACCTGTGGAGACAGATATATGATCAGGTTATACATTAAAACCTCATTTTAAAAACTGCATGCAAAAGCCATATGAAGACCAGACACAAATCCCTGATGAAATATGCTTGGTGGTGAATAGAAATGAATGCATAGAAAGAATGTAGAGACACTGCAAGGGATTTAGTATGCAATATGAAAAGAAAACTTGCTTAGAATTGAGCAGATGCAACGGATTGAAAACTTACCATTATACGGTCTTCGAGCTACAACATAAAATTGACAGATATTTCTACAAAATCCACCCATCTGATGATGCTGTCTGCAACAAGTTGTGTTGGAAATTACATGAAATTTTGTTTTTAGATATCAGTTAAATGTACAATGTGGGTTGAGAAACCTAAATCTGCTTGCTACTTAAGTCAGAAACATTCGAGGTGTACTGGTAATTGTAATAATAAATAAAAATAAAATAAAAGTTTAGACATAATTTTTTTAAAGTTTAAAGGTGCTTCATTTCCCCTAGTAAATATTAATTAAATAGGTTTAAATGTTTGATAAATATTTAAGAAAGTCACATGGCCTCTAAGAAGCTTTGGCCAGTGCCATGTATTATAGTAATACACTTGGTAATGTTCACTATCCCAGACCAAAACTTTACTAGCTGGGACCAAGGGCTATTGGATTTGTCAAACCTTCAAATATAATGTCAAGACTCATTAATGTTACAAATAAACATATCATTCCCAGACTGCATAAAATACAGTGAATACAATTGTAAACTTAGCCATTAGTGTATAAGGGACAAACAGAACCAGACGGGAAGTAACTAAGTACCATATTGCATACCATTCACTTAATCACAAAACCTGTACACAGTTAATTGATCGAATACTTAAAGCAAGTAATGTTGGATGAATCTGTTTCATCAGAACATCACTTGCAACAATCCCATCAAATTTTTTAAGGGTAATCTTTGTTCATGTTGACAATGAAAGAAAATTGTTTGATATTTATATATCTTGTTTTGTTATCACTGGAAGCCTGTCTTCCAGTATGGAACAAAACAACCAACATGTCTCCTTCATACTACTCTATGTATAGCCTACAATTATCTCAAGGTTATTTAATATTTCTCAAATACGTTTCATGATGGTTGATGAATGAACACTTTTCAATATTAATGTGTTTTTTTCCATAGTGTCACACAACATCCAATTTGCAATGAACTAAAAGAAAAATGAAGTGAAGATATAACAGCAGAGAGAGTGGTTTCAGAGAAAGAGCACAGTAAAGGCTTCAGTATTTTAGAATGACAAAACATAGAAACTAGACTTTCTCTTCATTGCTGATTTTAATAGGATGTCCCATATAAATGGAATCACATGATTTAAGAGGAGATAAATGGATGAAAAACAAACAAACATAGAAGAATTAAAATGTTGAAAATGTAGCACAAATGAAGAATTCAGGTGCAATTTGTTTTATTTTATAAAAAAAAGACTTCTACTATCAATACACAGGTAAAGGCTTTATGTTCCGATTAGAAAACTAGTTTTTTGAAATTCTGTCCTTTTAATTATTTTACTTATTTCAACTTAACATCACACATTGTGGACTTGATAATTTTTACATAGAAAGTATAACAAAAAACCCTCTTTTGCAGAAAATAACTAAAATGGATGTATCAGTTTTTGCATCTGAACTCTTCAAATACTCAGAATAAAGTTTATCTACCATTTTCTTTAGTATTCCCTATGGTTCCTTTTAAATTTATAGAATATGCATTATATTCAGCAGGAAAGTAAAGTTTGGTTTCTTTTAAGTGATTGGAAGCTTAAAGGTAATGTTTGAAACAGATATTGAGAACAGAATTTAAACACCCCAATCCGCAGTACCAAAACCTTCTTTGAAAAATCCTTTTAAAGTTTTCAAGAATAAGAGGCTAAATAACTGAATAGCTTAATCTTTTATTTTATAAATCATGGTTTGTTTTGGGTTTTTATTATATTGGTTAATTTATACACATGCACCAAAGTTTGTTCTAATGCATTCAATACTAAATATAATTGTTATTTTCCTTGTATGAATAGGTATTATTCCATATTTAAATAATTAGACGTTGTTTTATTCCCAGATTAGGATAATGAAAAGAACAAAGCCTTATTTTATCTCGGAAATATATCAACATATTACACTGTTAAAATAGATGTTAAAACATTAATTAATTATTTAAATATCAATATTCTCAGTTTATTTTTGTCTAATATGTTTCTTCACTTATATACAAATAATGCAGAAATCACAGAACAAATACCAAACCAAATTCTATTATTATTAATGTATAAAAAAACTTGCAGAAATCTAAAAAAAATTTAAATTACATATAAAAATATAAATCTAGCAAAAATGAGTAAAGAAACTAACCCTAGTTATTCAGCTATTATAACTCTTTGCACCCTCACCCCCATTAAATTACACACTATAATTAACAAGACATCCTAATGTTTGTAGTAACTAAAATACATTTTAGGGCCCAAAAGACAAAAAAGAGACACATATATCAAGAACTAGTGGCAGTGATTTTAAGAGAGAAAAAAATCTTCTACTAGGTTCTAACATGCAGAGTTAGTTGACGAGCTATGTAATATGACAGTTACACGATACGCACCTTCCGGCAGTGGCTCCGACATGACCGACCTGTTAAGGGTGCTAGCCTTACTCTCGTTTGGGTCATGCAAGTGGTGTTTGCGGGCAACACTGGGTAAAGAATTGGTTCTGTAAGTAAAAGAGGTATTCAGTGAATTCCTTATCTTGTTACCTGTTTCAGACATCTTTTGTCTTCAAACAATTTCAGATACTTTAACCTGTTCCTGTTAAAACATAAACTGATTACATGAATTATAAAAATTATTTGTTGAAAATAATTCCACATAATTTTCACCATTCCTGTTTAATAATAAAACAAATTATAATCAAATTACAATGTATAGTTTTAAAAATTGCTAAACAATAAAATATTGTACACAAATGTCTGTTAATTATTCACCGATTAATGTTTAAATCAGTTGTTGTAGAATCTGGCTAAAATATTATAAAAACTTAAAATAAACAAATTAACTTTTTATTCTAATATAACTGCTGTCTATTATGTCTGTGCATGCAAAAACAAATCAATTACAATATTTATCAACCATGTTCACTTGACAAGCAGAAAATGAAGTTACACTTGTCATAAAAGCACATCATTTATTACTAAAACATACCGTAAAGAGCCAAAAAATACCTTAAAGCAACATAATAGCACATATTAACTTAACACATTATGATGTATAAAACATTATTGTGGCTTTAAACAGACCATATCATCTCCAACTTGGAACAAATGAATTGTTGAAAGGACATTACTTATCAGTATAAACAAAATCATATCTTTGTACAAGATGGAATATCAAAATCATTAGTATATCCTAAATCACATCTCCAAATCCACAGTGCCATACCTAGCAAGGCAGGGCAACCCCACGACACAACAACCATTCCACCCCTAAAAAACCCACCAAAAAACTTCCCTTTTACTGTGCCAGGAACTGGCCTAATTTATTTTTATTAAACCCCTACATGTAGATATTTTTAATGCACTACTTGTTAATTTTAATATACCCCCCTTTTTTTTATAAAACAAAAAGTTTTTTTAATACACTCATAAGATATATTTTTTAATACACCCCTTGTTAATTTTTTAATACAACCATATTTTATATATACACACACCTAGAGGGCTTCTAGAATTTTTACAAAATCCACAAGCCATGGGATCAGCGATTTTAATGATTAAAAATTCACTAGCCCTACTTTACTTATTACAATCTTACTAATAGTAATAATCATATATGTTACCTAAGAAGTGAGATTGCAATTAAAAATACTAAGACAGGTGGTGTTGGCAGTAGGATATTCATATTTACAAAATGGACTTAAATGCAGCATTTGACAACTTCTTTTTTTACTAGCCATCAGGCATGGCAATAGTAATTATTTACTAGCCCAACACTGAATATCACTAGCCATGGCAGCAGGGCTACCATAATCTAGAAGCCCTGTATTAGTTATTTACTAGCCCAACATTGAATATCACTAGCCATGGAAGTAAGGCTACCATAATCGAGAAGCTCTGCCCTAGTTATTTGTTCAACACTGACACCCCACCATCAATTCTTTTAGCCTAAGTATGGCACTGGACGATCCTTTACTTCTGATAGCAAAAGGACAGATCAATTAAAGTGGCATTTTTTACAGGATGATGTCTGTTCCATTAAACATATCATTTTAACAATACTGTATCAAATCAGATTACTTTTAAGAATCACAGTGTGTTAGTTTTCTCATGCAAGTCATCTTGTTATTGCAGGTAGATGACCAACAGTGCAAAAATTAGTCATACATGCATTTGTCTAAATCTTAATTAGACTGTTACTATGTAACTTGTATTAGCTTTGTTACCTCGTGTAACCTCGTAACAAATGTATTCAGTGCCAGGCCCTGTTTCAAGGTTAAAGATTACAGTAGAGACAGGTGAAAGTAAAGATTTTGATGTCGAGGACACTAGTGTTAAAGATTACACTAGCGATTGGTGAAAGTAAAGATTTTGATGTCGAGGACACTAGTGTTAAAGATTACAGAAGAGACTGGTGAAAGTAAACATTTTGATGTCGAGGACACTAGTGTTAAAGATTACAGTAGAGACCGGTGAAAGATTTTGATGTCGAGGACACTAAGTGTTAAAGATTACAGTAGAGACCGGTGAAAGTAAACATTTTGATGTCGAGGACACTAGTGTTAAAGATTACAGTAGAGACCGGTGAAAGTAAAAAATTTGATGTCGAGGACACTAGTGTTAAAGATTACAGTAGAGACCGGTGAAAGAGTTTGAAGTCGAGGACACTAGTGTTAAAGATTACAGTAGAGACTGGTGAAAGATTTTGATGTTGAGGACACTAGTGTTAAAGATTACAGTAGAGACTGGTAAAAGATGTTGATGTTGAGGACACTAGTGTTAAAGATTACAGTAGAGATCGGTAAAAGATTCTGATGTCGAGGACACTAGTGTTAAAGATTACAGTAGAGACCGGTGAAAGATTCTGATGTCGAGGACACTAGTGTTAAAGATTACAGTAGAGACTGGTGAAAGATTTTGATGTCGAGGACACTAGTGTTAAAGATTACAGTAGAGACCGGTGAAAGATTTTGATGTCAAGGACACTAGTGTTAAAGATTACAGTAGAGACTGGTAAAAGATGTTGATGTTGAGGACACTAGTGTTAAAGATTACAGTAGAGATCGGTAAAAGATTCTGATGTCGAGGACACTAGTGTTAAAGATTACAGTAGAGACTGGTAAAAGATTCTGATGTCGAGGACACTAGTGTTAAAGTTTACAGTAGAGACCGGTGAAAGATTTTGATGTCGAGGACACTAGTGTTAAAAGATTTTGATGTTGAGGACACTAGTGTTAAAGATTACAGTAGAGACTGGTGAAAGATTTTGATGTCGAGGACACTAGTGTTACAGTTTACAGTAGAGATCGGTAAAAGATTCTGATGTCGAAGACACTAGTGTTAAAGATTACAGTACTGACTGGTGAAAGATTTTGATGTCGAGGACACTAGTGTTAAAGATTACAGTAGAGACTGGTGAAAGATTTTGATGTTGAGGACACTAGCACTGAATGATCAATTTCCATGCTCAGCAGACAACATTGAGAACTAAAGCATTGTTAAGAACAATCTATCGAGCTGTTTATTTTTGTGCTCTGACTTATTCAAAAACCTGTACTTATAAAACTCTTCAAGTCCAGTCTCAGGCATATCTATCCTGTGAAGAACAACTGGTGATGTCAGATACTGTGCCCAGGCCAGATGTGCCTGAACCTTAAGTAGATAAGGGTACTTAATGAGTTAAATAATCTCAATAACAAAATCGTTATCCGTAATCAAGACTGTATCTCTACACAATGTTGAATCGAATGGGCGTTTGGCAAAATAGTGGTAGATTCCACAAATCTAGTGTTTTTGTCTATAGAGCCTTTACAGGACAGTACATCCTTCTGGCACTGCCAGAGGACTGCCACAAAGAGGACTGACACTAAATGTATTTGCTAATTAAAAACAATCAGTCATAGGAACAAACAGTTTAGACTTATTCTTATGAGTTTGGACAGCATATACCACAGCCTCTGATATACCAGTTGTAGAGTACTGATAATGTAACCAATCCCAACTTTGCTAGACATCGACACAAGGAAAACATGGGGTCTTTTATATGCACTTTACCACAGACAGGTAAGCACACATCATGGCCTTTGATATACCAGTTGTGGAGTCCTGAGATAAAAGTTTTATGTAAAAACACCACTTGAGCATATTGTTTATTAATCATCAGCTATTGGATATTGAACATTTGATAATTCTGATACAGGGCACTGAGCAAAGCTCACTGGATTATTTCCATTAGCAACAAGGGATCTTTTATATGCACTTTCGTTGGCAGCACAGCACATAGAACAACCTTTTGATATAAATAAAATTTGTTTTGTTTAACGACTCCACTAGAGCACATTGATGAATTAATCATCGGCTACTGGATGTTAAACATTTGGTAACTCTTGACTTGTAGTCATCAAAGGAAAACCCACTACATATTTCCTTATGCAGCAAGGGATCTTTTATATGCACCGTCCCACAGACAGGAAAGCACATACCATGACCATGCAATTGTCATGCACTGGTTGGAACAAGAAATATTTTTGGACACTGGTTAGCACATTAAAAAAACCTCTATGGGTCCACTAAGAAGATTTCATCCTGTGACCCAAATGCCTCAGGCTCGCACTCTACCAAATGAGTTAAATCGCACATCCTTCCACTGTGCGCAATGAAGTTTGGTATATACCAGTGACTGTGAACTTGAGTCCCAACTGAAGGTTTTATAAGTACAGGACATGACACTAGCAGACAACTCCGTAACTGTTAGTTATCTGCTAAAGATATTTCAGGCATTTTAATAGAAATCAGTCTTACCTCAGCAATCAAACTAATAACTGTATGATGCTACTTGCAATTTTAATCAAAAACAGTCATTTTAATAACAAGTACATAGTATAAATTTACATTTTTTTTAAAATATGGATTATTGAGCTGATGTTAAAGTTTAGGACAAATTTAATCATTTTATTTTTAAAAGCTTATGTATAAAATTGAATACAAATTATGTTTTATATTATGTTTTATATTGTAAATGAGGAACAAGATATATATATATAATTTTCATATTGCTTAATTTACTTTGTAAGTTACTATATCAGTTATAATAAATGTTTTTATAGTGTTTTAGGTAATTGAATTTTGAAAGTTATCGATTCCATAATGTTTTTATTTTTTAAAACATGTACAACTTTATTAATATTATAATCTTTATGAATCTAAGTATTAAATGTGAGGGTTTAAAATAATATATTAATTTTAACATAGCCATGACAATGTTCAGTTAAGACAAAGCCAGTTTTCTATATTAATTTTCTATGTTAATAATATTCTTTATTTTAACAATTAAAGGTCCAAAAATTAATTAATTACTTTTTTGGACAAATGTATTAATTTTCATTTAAATATTTATAGAAAAAATATTCTAAATGAAATACTAATTTTTTCTCTACAGCCAAAAATCTGTATGCTAAGACAACAGATGTTGATTTATTGTTTTAAAATTAACAATGAAAGTAGTTTTTTGAACATATTACAAGCCTGATGCAGTTAGTAGCACAAAAAGACTAGAAGACTACTAGCCTGGGAAAGTTAGGCTCTGACCTCTTGATGTTTTCACTTGCCGAATATGCTTCCATCTGACACCGACCACTGAAAAATACAAAACAACAAAAATGAAAATACATTCATCAAAACCTATCAAAATCAGACACACCTCAAAACCAGATGTTTTTTACTGTTACTTGGTAAATATCACTACAGAGCCTCTCTAAACCAGATACCTCTGTAAAAGGAATGATTTACTTGGTTCGGTTGGTGTCTGGTTTAGAGCGACCATTTACAGCATTCTTCAACTTTAATGATTTGGGGTTTTTTGTGTTTTTTTGGTTTGTTTAACGACGCACTCAACACATTATAAGTATGGGTATATCGGCGTCGGACATATGGTTATGTCGAGAAAAAACCCCAGTGGTTAGCTGACAGGGATTGATCCTAGACCGACCACGCATCAGTCGGGCACTGTACCACTGGGCTATGCTGCCCGCACAACTTTAATGAAGCCAGGATTGTACAATGATTCAATAGGACATATATGCAAATAGAGAGATATAAGCTCTGAAGATACAGAGTGCCAAAAATATTTAGGCTTTAATAGTTTTTATTTATAAAATAAATTTATCGATTCAAATGGCATTGGTTGCAGCTAAGATGCTTAAACATGCTCTGGTAACTAATCTCAATTAACTCATCACTGATGGAACATTTCATCAATAAATTTACAAAACATTAGCTTTTTTATAATTACAAACAACACAATTTAATTAGTTAAAAATACACACAAATCAGTTTCTAATACCCATGACATGATTTACATAATGTCAGGAAAGTATTACTTAAAATCAGAACTTATTCATAATAATTTGATCAGTACAAAAAACAGAGCTGTCAGGAAAGTATTACCTAAATTAGAACTTATTCATAATAATTTGATCAGTACAAAAAACAGAGCTAACTGTCAGGATAGTATTACTTAAATCAGAACTTATTCATAATAATTTGATCAGTACAAAAAACAGAGCTGTCAGGAAAGTATTACCTAAATTAGAACTTATTCATAATAATTTGATCAGTACAAAAACAGAGCTATATGTCAGGATAGTATTACTTAAATCAGAACTTATTCATAATAATTTGATCAGTACAAAAAACAA
>JAECMU010058618.1:0-15150 GCA_016106625.1 Dracogyra subfuscus
AGTCAATACATAGCCTTACGTTTGTATTGTCACCACTGTATGATCATAGCGGTATGAAACCTTGTATTACTAGTTGAGTCAATACATAGCCTTACGTTTGTATTGACACCACTCTATGATCACAGTGGTATGAAATCTTGTGTTACAAATTGAGTCAATATATAGCGTTATGTTTGTATTGTCACCACTGTATGATCATAGTGGTATGAAATCTTGTGCTACAAATTGAGTCAATACATAGCCTTACGTTTGTATTGTCACCACTGTATGATCATAGCGGTATGAAACATTGTGTTACTAGTTGAGTCAATACATAGCCTTGCGTTTGTATTGACACCACTCTATGATCATAGTGGTATGAAATCTTGTGTTACAAATTGAGTCAATACATAGCCTTGCGTTTGTATTGACACCACTGTATGATCATAGCGGTATGAAACATTGTGTTACTAGTTGAGTCAATACATAGCCTTACGTTTGTATTGTCACCACTGTATGATAATAGTGGTATGAAACATTGTGTTACTAGTTGAGTCAATACATAGCCTTACGTTTGTTTTGTCACCACTGTATGATCATAGTGTTAAGACACGCGATCTAGCACATTCAGTAGACTTCTCGGCTAAGGTGCATGGGTCGAAGGATGGAACTATCGTTAGTGGACACATTATCTGATTGGGCTGTTTCCTGTTGCAACCAATGCTACACGAATGGTATATCAAAGGCCGTGATGTGTACTGCGCCCTGTCTGTATGAACGTGCATATACAAGATTCCTTGTTGCTAATGAGCTCACGTAGCATGTCTCCTCTGAAGGCAATGTATCAGAACTACCAAATATTTGACGTGTAATTAAACCGATGATTATTTAAACATTGTGCTCTAGTGGTGTTAAAATAAAACATGAAACCTACACCCCAACCCAACTGACCTGAGACCATCTCTTCTTGTGTTTGATCTTCTCCTTATCCTTGAGATGCACGTTCAGTTTTGTCCCTCCTGGCATTTCCCACTCCAGTCTCCCTCCGTACGGTGTGATCAACTTGTCGGGTGCCTTCAAGTCTATTCGCCCTTTAGCGATGGATCTGGTTAGAAGCAAATCATAAACGTGGTGAGGAAACAGCCATATGCGCACGAGGTGTGGTATAAAAATGTCAAGTATAATGCAATCTAATTAAAATTAGCTCCACTATTACACAGTAACAGCAGCCCTTTTCATTCGACCAATCAAAACCTTACTTGCAAAATCATGCCAGTGATTTAAAAAGAATTTAAAAACATTCGGGATTATACCGAGGGTATACGAAATCATTCGGGTGAATTACGAAGTATGCCGGAAACTAATTGCAATATACATTTCTTAAATAAAACCCGTGATGGTATAGCCATAAATTATGTTTATACTAGTATACAATCCAGAGTTTATTATTGCACTTTCCCCCCTTGTTTTTATTTTATTTATTTTTTTAGTTTTTGTTTTATAAAAACAATTTGCAATGTTGAAATTGACCAACAAGTTCGCCTATAGCATAAATATTTTTTTTTGAATTTGTATGCTCCCGAATAACGCTATAAAAGGTAAAGTGTAATTGGTCGATATTTAAATTGTTATTTATAGATGAAATGTCACCTGGACATGGGGGTCCACGCAATGCTGTTAGATCTACTGGTAGACCCAGTAGAGCAAATTTTAATCAGATTGATTATAATGGTACACAAATAGAAGAATTCCCAGGTAATAGTACCGTAGACAAGAATGTCTGTACCGTTTCACACTGGGTGTTTTTTTTGTGGTTTTTTTGTTGCTTTGTTTAACGACGCACTCAACACATTTTAATTACGGTTATATCGGCGTCGGACATATGGTTATGTCGAGAAAAAAACCCAGTGGTCAGCTGACGGGGATCGATCCTAGACCGACCGCGCATCAGGCGGGCACTGTACCACTGGGCCACGCTGCCCGCCACACTGGGTTCAGCCGTTCTTAGCTAAGTAAGTCTGCATAAGTATTAGTTATGATTAACTACGACTGCTATATCAAAAGCCGTGGTATATGCTATACTGTCTGTGGGATGGTGCATACAAACGATTCCTTGCTACTGCAATCAGGTGAAATTATGTACTCTAACATTTTGAAGATTAATGGATACCATTTTATAATTTTAGGTAGATTATAGTAAATTAACTTCTGTTTAATATTTTGCAAACTCCATGAAATGAAATATCTAATTTCAGAACATTTTAAGCCATTAACCACCTAATAAGAGAACTTACAAAACTTTCACGTTGGCGTTAAAGGGGACATTCCTGCGTTTTCTGCATTGTAAGATGTTTCCGACTAATAAAATATTTCTACGATTAAACTTACATATTAAATATATTTTCTTGTTTAGAATATCAGTGTCTGTATATTCAATGTGTTTCTGGTCGTCTTAATCTTTGTAAGAAGTCCAAACTGGATATTGTCTTAAATAATTTTGTATGTACAAAAAAATAACATATTTTAGGAAATAAAATGAAATTTAAATTAATACAAATATTAGAACGATCAGAAACACGTTTAATATACAAATACTAGTATTTTATCTAATTGCAATCGTTAAAAAGTCTCTGTTAGTAGATACCATCTTAAAAATTGCAGCAAACTCAGGATTGTCCCTTTAACTTTCTAATAGAGTAAAGTTAAAAGCAGACAAACGTGTTTTTTTTAAGCCGCTCAATAGTTGTTAGAAAGTTTTAATATATTCAGGTACTGCTGCGTCTCTTATCGTTTACTTATGTTAGGATAAGTTGCTAGTAATGTATAATGCTGGTGTAAGATTATCAACTATCACGACGGTGTTGACCAACTCGACAGGTGCGTTGTAATTTCCACCACTTTGGGTGCGCTCAGATTAACAACTAACCGGTCGTGGAATTTGTATGCAACAAGGACAGAGTTGTACTGCTAGGCTCACACTACCGACTGTAACGACATAGTTGGCCAACTTTCTGAACTCATGACTTCTACGACTCCGGTTGCTAGTCTGAGCCATCTTACAACTCGAGTCTAGTCTTATACAACTCCAACGACCAATTAGCTGTTAATATGAGTGCACCCATCGTAAGTTGGGAATGGGGGATATTACAACGCAAATGTCTAGATAGTATTACACATTAAAAACAACTTTTGGCTGAAATAATTTTTTGAAGTATATCCTAGGTTTCTAGCTGGTGTTAGTAGCTGAAAACTAATTTTATAAATGTCAGTGCTTTTAAAAACAGTGAGAATTGTAGGCAGAGTTTGACAAATGAAAAAAGATAGGCAGGATTTGAACCACGGGCGTCCGATTCCTGGTTGGAGTTTCGAAGTGTTTGATTAGTATCAGTCGATGGAACACCCATGCGCTACGCTAAATTGTCTGTATTTATATATCTGTTTATATGAACACAGACAATGTAGCGTAGCGCACATAGTTCCATCGACTGCTACTAACAAACACCCACACCTGAAGGACCGTGATTTGAATTACTGTTCTCACCTTGAAAGGCTAATGACCCAATATATTTCATTTAAACCTATTTTCGTGCTTATATCCAATTAAGGTTCAAGCACGCTGTCCTGGGTACACACCTCAGCTATCTGGGCTGTCTGTCCAGGACAGTGGGTTAGTTGTTAGCTACTTAGTGGTTAGTGAGAAACAAGAGGATGTAGTGCTCTTGCACCTACCCATTGAGCCCTTAAGAACTCGCTCTGGGTTGGAGCCGGTACCGGGCTGCGAACCCTGTACCTACCAGTCTGTAGTCCGATGGCTTAACCACTGCGCCACCGAGGCCGGTACCTGATATAAAGACAGATTTAAGGACTACTCACGACACTGCGCCTGGCATCACTTCGAGCAGCAGCTCCACGTACTCGTTGACCACTCGCTGCTGCGTGTCCTCGTGCGTTACAAAGGCGTCGTCAAACATCACGTGAACTGGCAAGTAGCACACATAGGATTGTTAGTTACTACATTTAACTAGAATCCATTTATATAATGCAGAACAGTGGTATTTAGCCCAAAACCAAGTTAGGATGGTCGTAAGCCACTGGTACAGTGCTCGCCTTGTGTTGGTCGGTCTGGGATAGATCCCTGTTTGTCAGGTCAGGCCATAGGGCTTTACGTGCACATTCAGAGCAAGCTGTTGTAGCGCACGCATGTACCCTATGTGTGTCATGTCATGTCATGCCATAGGGTTTAACGTGCACATTCAGAACAAGCTGTTGTAGCGCACGCCTGTCATGGGCACAGGACAGAAAGGTTGGGAGGGGGAAGGAGGGACCGCCTGCACTGGCAGGTGCAAGGGAACAAAGGCGTGGGTCCCTATTTGTGGGACCTATTAGGGTTTTTTACTACCAAATCAAGTGTCATAGACGACAATAATAACAGCATATCAGAGGACATAAACACCACGGATATTAATGATCCCGCCCCTCGCCCATAAAGTGAATTTAAAAAATGGGGGTCAAGCTGCTCACTTCAGAGATAACGGATAGCATCTATGACTACCCTAGTTCCGAACAAAAGTTTAGTACCATTTTTACAGGTATCCCATACATGTTTCAAGAGCAAGGCTACTTAACATTGTGGTACTAGATGAAATAAAATTGCATACGTTTTTGTCCTGATGAAACTAATAGTTCTACAGCCAACTCACTCGCATTTATCACCAAGCATAGGACTTGAGGTGTTAACTTCTCTATTTAAAGTTGGGTGCAAATCGAACTTTGACCCAGCCGGAAGTTATTTGGTTTAGTACTATCATTAGACTATTCCTCGTTCCAGTCAGTCCACCACAAGTGGTATATCAAAGGCCGTGATGTGTGCTATCCTGTCTGTGGGATGGTGCATACAAAAGAACGCTTGCTACTAATGGAAAAGATTTAGCGGGTTTTCTCTATAAAAATGTATATCAAAATTAATTAACTGACATCCAATAGCGGATGATTAATATATCAATCAATGTGTTGTGATGTTGTTAAACTGAACAAACTTGAACTTTATATTAGAGATGATATTTTTATTTTACGAAAATTACATATTATGTTACCTATCTAATTAGTTACTCACTTTCAGCGTTATATATGTCGAATATATCGGTTGCCAACTTTCTCTTTGCAATTCGTTTAGCACAGAGCTCAAAGTCCAGCCTGCAAGTGGAAGAGCAAAATATATAAGACAAGGCTAAGAGCAAAATGAATCTACGCCCAATAAAAGGCACCATGAGGTGTAGTGCAATTTAAATTGTATATCAAAATATACGCTTGATCAGTCGTTTGTCACCCAAGAATTGACACAAGGACAGAAACATCTAATCAGTAGTACTGAGAACTTGACAGCATAGTCAAACATTGAGCTGTGGACTATCTGTGGGTATTAACGCTGAACATCATTCTAACTCCAGTGTCATCGAGGAAGGTTCAAACAGACTTAAATGATAGTCGATTGATTAGGATGAGAGAAAGTTGAACTACAGCCTGGCCTGAACACATTACTCGAAGACTGACATCACAACTCGAGTCACCCAAAGAATGACATGATTATTGGACTCACTTGAAAACTAATATGACCATACATTACCTGAAGAGAGACTTGACCACCTGAATCATACGAACACTGAAATGACCACCTAGAATACCTGATGAGTGACTCGACCACCTAGAATACTTGAAGAGTGACTCGACCATCTAGATTACTTGAAGACTGACATGACCAACTAGATAACCTGAATATTGACATGACCAACTAGATTACCTGAAGACTGACATGACCACCTAGATTACCTGAAGATTGACATGACCACCTAGATTACCTGAAGATTGACATGACCAACTAGATAACCTGAATATTGACATGACCACCTAGATTACCTGAAGACTGACATGACCAACTAGATTACCTGAAGACTGACATGACCACCTAGATTACCTGAAGACTGACATGACCACCTAGATTACCTGAAGACTGACATGACCACCTAGATTACCTGAAGATTGACATGACCACCTAGATTACCTGAAGATTGACATGACCACCTAGATTACCTGAAGACTGACATGACCACCTAGATTACCTGAAGATTGACATGACCACCTAGATTACCTGAAGACTGACATGACCACCTAGATTACCTGAATATTGACATGACCACCTAGATTACCTGAAGATTGACATGACCACCTAGATTACCTGAAGACTGACATGACCACCTAGATTACCTGAAGACTGACATGACCACCTAGATTACTTGAAGACTGACATGACCAACTAGATAACCTGAATATTGACATGACCAACTAGATTACCTGAAGACTGACATGACCACCTAGATTACCTGAAGATTGACATGCCCACCTAGATTACCTGAAGATTGACATGACCACCTAGATTACCTGAAGATTGACATGACCACCTAGATTACTTGAAGATTGACATGACCACCTAGATTACTTGAAGATTGACATGACCACCTAGATTACCTGAAGACTGACATGACCACCTAGATTACCTGAAGACTGACATGACCACCTAGATTACCTGAAGACTGACATGACCACCTAGATTACCTGAAGACTAACTTGACTACCTAGATTACCTGAAGATTGACATGACCACCTAGATTACCTGAAGATTGACATGACCACCTAGATTACCTGAATAGTGACTTGAGGAGCTGGAGCATCTCCTGTCGGGTCTCGTGCCACAGTGTAGGACAGATGTACACTGTCGGCTGCTCCTCTTCTTCATCCTCTCCCTTTCCCTCTCCATACTCACTCTGGGTCCGTTTTGCGTGTCTGTGCCTTTCCACCTTCTCTACAGCATCATTTCGCCTTCCCAGAACGAGACTCACATCTGGAAACACTGGGTCACGGTGGTTGTATGTAAACAGCCTAGCAATATAAAATGCACAATGATCTCTACCTGCATTCCACAACAGATAATTATAACATGAAACGTGACTGCTGCTGCTGCTGTTGCTGATACCACTACTACGTCTACTACTACTGATACTGCTACTACTGCTACTGCTGCTACTGCTGCTGCTGCTGCTACTGCTACAGCTGCTGCTACTACTGATTTTGCTGTTGTTGCTACTGCCACTGCCTATGTTACTACTACTACTGCTGCTGCTACTGCCGCTGCTGCAGCTACGTCTGCTGCTGCTACTGCTACTACTGCTTCTGCTGCTGCGACTGCTGCAGCTATACTACTACTACTACTACTACTACTACTACTACTACTACTACAACGACGACTACTGCAATTACTACTGCTGCTACTCCTCCTCCTCCTACTACTACTACTACTACCACTACTCAGTCTACTGTTATTGTTGTTGTCGTCGTTATTGTTATTATTATTATCATCATCATCATCATTATTATCACCACCACCACCATTATTATTCTTCTCAAATAAACTCTAAAAGGAGATCGATAATTAATTTGATTAAGACGTTGTTTTCTTCAAAGCCTATTGGTGCTTTCAATAGACCATCGAGCGAGTTTCGTGCAAGTTATACGTGTCCACAACATCACTCCTAACGTCAGCAAAATTACATTTGATATTTTTGTTTCTGTTCCTATCATAAAATATCGAAATTAAACTATTAATTGTAATACCTGCTCATTTTAGCCATTCTCTCACACTGTGGATACCATATGTGTTTCGAAATGATAATGTACGTAATCCATAACACAAATCCGACAGCAATCGTGCACCATGTATATGTATCCTCGATAGAAAACCTGGTTTCGCAGATGCTTGGAATGTCTATATAACGTAGAAAGTCTCTTGGATAACATAGCGTAACAAGAATTCCTGAAACAATTGGCACAAGGATGATTGGCAGAGCGAACGCAAATCGTTGCATGTATAGTCTGCACGCTAGACCCGACCAGAATACACACATGAAGGTAGAAATGGTTTGTATGTACATAAGTCCAAATGTTTTTAGGTGTAGCACAAAGCGGTCTGTGCTTCCAAATATGGCCAACACACTGGACACGTATCTTGTGATGCCATCTGTTACCTCAAGTTTATCCACCAACAGGTGAGCCATAGCAACACACACAAACAGCTGGATAATCCCCGAATAAACAAAACTTGCCTCACGCACTCGCATTATTGTCTTCCTCCATGTCTTCAGTTTTATATAGCTTTTTCCAATTTTTATCTTTCCATAAGCAAAATTCTCCCACCATCCAATGGTTACAAGAACAACCACTGCTGGTACAATAAACCATTTATTATTTAAATTTTCGATTCTTTCAGTCACTGTAAAAATGCTGAATTGTTTTATGGAAAATATTTGATCCAAATTTAAGAAAAGTGCTAACGCGCCCACCTGGATGAGAAGGGACAAAACAAGAAGTAGAATAACAATGTATCGTTTTGATCCACTTCCTCTTCTCCCATCATTTAATTTTCCAGTTTGTGAGGTATACCACAGCAACTGCATAATGGCTGGAACTTGGCACACTGCCAAACTGAGAACAATGCTCTGTAGTGGGTGGATGGTTGGAAACACTTTGAATAACAGGACGCTTCTCGAAACAGTCTGAAGTGTGTCGATGAGACATATCTGAAATAGAGACAATACCCACAGTCATGGTATAGTCAACAAGTCCCTTCGTCTCACTCAGATGCAGAATTCAATTTTGAAAAATGCTAATGGTCTTGTTATTGAGATTTAAAATAATATAATTACAAACTTTCCGAATTTATACGATTTACTGTATTCTGATTGACTGACGTCACTAAAAACCAAGCGTTATCCTTCGATAAACCTCATAAAAATACGTCATCACGGAAGACCGTGCGCCAGATGAAATTACGTGTTTAAGGGAAAAAATAGTTATAATTAATAACTGATTTATTATTTTCAGTTTTGACTTGATAATAACATTTGTATTGTGAATATTTATATATACAAGTTAAAATAAAGATATATACACTGTTTTTATTTTAAGACGGACAATTTCCAATAGTATGTATACATGTATTCCTGCGCTTATTTACAGAACATGGTTGACGGTAAGAACGAAAGAAATCATTTTTGAGTGTTTTAAGGTACACTTCTTGTACTGTTTGTAATTATAAAAATTGTTTCTAATTTTGAGGAATTTATCGATGTATAAAGGTCACAAATGTAGTATAAAATCGCGTAGCGTATACATCGATAAATTCCTAAAAAATTTGAAACAATTCTTATATAACGTATTATGGAAATACCATGCACGCTCTGTGGGGAGAGAGAGTAATTTCAAAGACTGCACTTTGTGAATTAGTAATGTCAAAATATGCTTTGCTGTAATACATTAGATCCATTATAAAAATTAATATATGTAAGAGATACCCGATATGAAATGTGTTTGTTTGTTAATGGTTTGCCTACTTAACATGTTATTTAAGGAGCGGTTATTATGCCTGTATCCGATAATAATGACTTTATCTTGACTAGAAATCGTGAACTGTCAAGGGTTGACAAACAGATCTGGTTATGTGGGTTACTTTGCGAAAATGATCGTACGAATGCGGGTTCTGGCAACTGCTCCCCTAGTTCTGGAGCAAAACCTCCAATTCGGACGAAATATGATAGCGATATTCGAGCAAAATGTGCTAACCTGAGACCTTTCTACCATGTATTTCTATCAGTCTACCCTCACAATTAGTTGTAATTAGTGTACAAATAAGTAGCGATTCCTTTTGAACCCTACATAGCTGTTTAGCAGCAATACTAATATAAATACATGTTATCGAGATTCATTCGTTCATTCATTTCAACTTATTTTCGTGCTTATAACCAATTAAGGTTCAAGCACGCTGTCCTGGGCACACACTCCAGTTATCTGGGCTGTGTATCGAGGACAGTGGGTTAGATGTTAGTTGATTAGTGGTTAGTGAGAGAGAAGAGGGTGTAGTGGCCTTACCATTGAGCCCTTCAGAACTCGCTGTGGGTGGGAGCCGGTACCGGGCTGCGAACCCTGTACCTACCAACCTGTAGTCCGATGGCTAAACCACTGCGCCACCGAGTCCGGTGTTATAGAGATTCGAAAATTAGTTTAATTATGCTTATGCTTCTATTTCATACTTTTTCTGTTTTATTTAATTTGTTTTGGTAGGGTTGGGTGGTACGCGCATGTAATCACCGTGATATATATAAAGCTATATTACTTCAAAATGAATTTCTTCTTGGATTTTTGGCAATTTATTAAAACCGTGTTCGCTTGGTTTTGTTAGCCCTACATGTGACCTAACACCCTTGCTAATGCACAGCTCACCAGTGATAACCCTTTGAGTGTGGGCCATTCCTTGCGTCCAAACATCGACCTGATGACTGTCGATACCCACGACACCAGTATCGGGACAGCCTGACACAGTATCAGCATGGTGGCCATGGTGGACACATGGGGACCTTTAGCCTGGAACAAAGTGAACAAGACATTTTAAACTAAGGCTATATCATAACTACGGTTATTTCGCTTAAGTCGCCATAAAGATTATTCCTACCGGAAACGTGTATTCTCCATATACAGGACGCCAGATACCTCATCTAGTAAGTCTTATTGGGGCAGGGGAAAAAACAATCCACTAAATGTTTCCAACGCTGCTCCGAGTTGAAAGTTTGTTTTGTTTAACGACACCACTGGATCACATTGATTAATTAATCATCGTCTATTGGATGTCAAACCTTTGGTAATTCTGACACTAAGTCATCAGAGGAAACCCGCTTAATTTGTCTTAATGCAGCAAAGGATCTTTTATATGCAGCAGCAACGGATCTTTTATACGCACTTTCGCACAGACATGAGAGCACATAGCACGGTTATTGACCGGTTGTGGTGCACTGGTTGGAACGAAAAAAACATGGATTCATGGCGGTGATCGATACCGCAACGCAAGCACCTCAAGCGAGCACTCAACCGACTGAGCTGAATATCCACAGAGAGAGAGAGAGAGAGAGAGAGAGAGAGAGAGAGAGAGAGAGAGAGAGAGAGAGAGAGAGAGAGAGAGAGAGGGGAGAGGAAGAGAGAAATAAAAGTAGAGAGAGAGGGAGCGAGATAGGATGAATAAAAAACCCACCAAGTATGAGGGCATAGTAATATACGGCCTTCTGTAACCAGACAAAAAGATATTGAGAGATTTAAAACCAGCTGCCGACACACAGGCTGCTCATACCAAAAAAAAACACCCAAACACTGTGAGGAATCTTTTATATATTTTCCCCATAGACGTGACAGCACATACCACGGCATTCCGTGTACCAGTTGCCAAATGCTAATTAAAAAAAAATTGCATACATTTTGTAAATGTATTGACATTTAGGCTGTTTGACTAATTAAAACATAACATTGCTAATTAGTTTTCAAGCTTAAAGCCTGATTCACTATATTAAAAATGTTTTTAAAATTAAAAACCCAAACCCAAACAAACATGTTTAGTTACATTAGACGAACCTGGTGGACGCTCTTGGACAGCCAGATGAGCGATATTCGGCTGGCTGAGCCACTGGCGATCACGAGAACAAAAATCAGCATGTACATAATACAGCGGGAAACACGACGAAACTTCATCTCGGTCTCGTTGTCATTCTCGAACTCCCGTTCAGTGATCACAGCAGCGTTAAAAGCTCTGAAATGACAAGAAAATGCATTCTTATATGTAACGTTGAAAGCTGCTCTCAAATGACAACAAAACGTACTATTATATGTCACGTTGAATACTTTCGAATGACAACAAAATGTACTATTATATGTCACGTTGAATGCTTTCGAATGACAACAAAACGAACTATTATATATCACGTTGAATGCTTCCGAATGACAACAAAACGTTCTATTATATGTTACGTTGAAAGCTGCTCTCAATGACAACACAACATACTATTATATGTCATGTTGAAAGCTTCCGAATGACAACAAAACGTCCTATTATATGTTACGTTGAAAGCTGCTCTCAATGACAACACAACATACTATTATATGTCATGTTGAAAGCTGCTCTCAATGACAACAAAACATACTATTATATGTCACGTTGAAAGTTCTCAAATGACAACAAAACATACTATTATATGTCATGTTGAAAGTTTTCAAATGACAACAAAACGTACTATTATATGTCATGTTGAAAGCTGCTCTCAATGACAACAAAATGTACTATTATATGTCATGTTGAAAGTTCTCAAATGACAACAAAACGTACTATTATATGTCACGTTGAAAGCTCTCAAATGACAACAAAACGTACTATTATGTCATGTTGAAAGTTCTCAAATGACAACAAAACGTACTATTATGTCACGTTGAAAGTTCTCAAATGAAAACAAAACGTACTATTATATGTCATGTTGAAAGCTCTCAAATGTCTGCTCTAAAGTGACAAGGAGATCCAATCGTAGCATGTGTTGCTAAATGTTGTTAACGGATAAAAAAGTCACACTTTAGTATGTCGTGTCGGATTTGTTAATAACAGTAATTATCTGTTCCTCGGAATGAATGACGAAACCCTCGTCAAAGACTTGGGCTTGCACCAATAACAGATAATCTATAACTCACAGTAATATCCCACCCCACTTCATTTGATTCTATTATTGTTGCAATGATTTGTGACATATTCTCCTCAACAATCACAATGGCATAAATGCAACATATGTTCACTGTCTGATCGCATCCATGTGTATTTAGGACTTTCAACACCCAATTACACCCAACAGTTGTTGGAATTGAGCACTTGATTGACAAGCGATCGGTAGTAGAGCCAACATTACTTTAATGTACTTGGAGTCTTCCCAGTCCCAACCAGAGACCCATGGCTGATACATCAAAGGATGTGGCATGTACTGTCTTGCCTGGCAAAGTGCATATATGAAAGATCCCCCGCTGCTTTTTCGATAGGAATAGCTTTTGTAACGCCAGCAGATTTCCTTCTTTGTTTTCGACCGTAGTTAGAAGTTCCTTTCCCTTCAAGTACACACAGTTTAGTCTACTTACGGCTGTTTGGAAAAGTTCATGTACAGAGTGTCTTTGTGTTCTTTCTCTTCTGACTCTTCATCTTCCTGTTCGTCTGTCACCTGTTTCGTGATATCTTCCAATGAGTTGGCGGTGGTGCCTATTCCGGACTCGGCCGATCTCTGTAGGTTGCTGTACACGTCAGACGAGCTACTATCGCTGTACACGGCAGACTCGCCGTCTCCTCTCTCCATCGCCTCTTTCCGCGCCCGAGCTTTCTCCTCTCGTTCTCGTTCTCTCTCCTTCTGTTCCGCCTCCCTTCGCGCTATTTCGGCAGCCTTTCTCTCTTCAATCTGAACAATGGCAATTGTTTAACATTTATAAATAACGTACATTTATTTAGCTTAATATTGTTCTCAGAAAATGTTTTAGAGACACATATTTAAATATAGCCTATTATACATCATGACATTTGGCTTATTTATTTTCTTAAACTTCTTAGTATGGATGTTTTATAGTTTTTCTGCGCACATGGGTAGTATTGTCATTTCAACATGATATACTGTCATAATTGTGTGAAACATAGGGGTAGGAGAAAGTGCACGTGCGTGAGGTACAATAATAGGTTGAAAATAGTTTCTCTAACGCCAATTTCTCTAAAGCCAATTTTACGTCATCCTGTATTGGGAAAACCAGGGGACTACCGGTATCGTAAATTGCATCTCCAAATATTTCCCTTTACACCTCCAAAAAGAGCCTTTGTATAAAATATTTTTAACTTAGTTTTGTGGTAATGTTTCAACCAAAAACGCAAAACAAATGTGTGTTGCAGACATGAAAACAATTGAGGAGTGATTAATTGTACCCCCCTCCCCCATACGAAGATTATGGGGAGTCATTTAAGGTACCATACAAATGCACATGTTAAGAGGAGCTAACATTTACTTTCCTGAACTAGTCCCAGGGAAGAAAAGTAGCAAGAGTGACAGTTCTCCTTAAACGGTGTGGTATGTTTTGAATATATGACTGTAATTACAGAATCGTATCTCTGCACTCCGCAGCATCAAATGAACAAACCTTTCTGCCCATCACCAACTCTAATTCGTCTCTGTGGTGCATCTTGAGAAAAACCTGCAATGAACAACATTAATATCTGCCAGGGTAATTTACATTGAATAAATAGATTGTGAGGAGTACACTAAAGACGCTACCCTGAGTTTGCCGCCATTGTAACATGTTTCTATTGCGAGGAGTACATTGAAGAGACTACCCTGAGTCTGCCGCCATTGTAACATGTTTCTATTGCGAGGAGTACACTAAAGAGACTACCCTGAGTTTGCCGCCATCGTAACATGTTTCTATTGCGAGTACCCTGAGTTTGCCGCCATTGTAACATGTTTCTATTGCGAGGAGTACACTAAAGAGACTACCCTGAGTTTGCCGCCATTGTAACATGTTTCTATTGCGAGGAGTACACTAAAGAGACTACCCTGAGTTTGCCGCCATCGTAACATGTTTCTATTGCGAGGAGTACACTAAAGAGACTACCCTGAGTTTGCCGCCATTGTAACATGTTTCTATTGTGAGGAGTACACTGAAGAGACTACCTTGAGTTTGCCGCCATTGTAACATGTTTCTACTGCGAGGAGTACACTAAAGAGACTACCCTGAGTTTGCCGCCATTGTAACATGTTTCTATTGTGAGGAGTACACTGAAGAGACTACCTTGAGTTTGCTGCCATTGTAATGTTTTGTCGCTAGCAGAGCCTTGGTAAACAACAGAATATTTTGGTGGGGAGTTCAATCCTGGAAATACAAACCCAAGTCACTAATAGTATTGCCGATTAATAACGATAGTTATCTGTGAATATTTCACAGCAATGAATCTACTTCATATTTGATTCAGTCGAACATGATAAGCAGGTACCCAGAATTCCAAATCTGAATGACAAAAAGAAGTTTGTTTCGTTTAACGACACCACTAGAGCACAATGATTATTAATCATCACCTATTTATTGGGTGTCAAACATATGGCAATTTTCATTAGTAGCAAGGGATCTTTTATATGCTCCATCCCAAAGATGAGAGAGAGAGAGAGAGAGAGAGAGAGAGAGAGAGAGAGAGAGAGAGAGAGAGAGAGAGAGAGAGAGAGAGAGAGAGAGAGAGAGAGAGAG
>JAECMU010058685.1:0-17817 GCA_016106625.1 Dracogyra subfuscus
CATCCATGTGTGTAAGCTGTGTTGTATGTTGTATATGTATGTATGTGTGTAAATGTGTTGTATATGTATGTATGTGTGTAAATGTGTTGTATATGTATGTGTGTATGTGTGTATACCCATGCTTGTACTTCCATATGTGTGAAAGCAAGCACATATATGTTCTGTTGTTTTAACAATACACCTGGAAACTAATTAAGCTCCACCTAAATTGTATTGCAGCCAAAATGCCGCCTAGAAGTAATTGTCCATACCGACCAAGTTTAAACCAGATACTGAGAGTTTTTACATACCCTGTATCTACTGGGTGTTTACCGAGATAGCGTAATGAAATTACTTATAACTGAGAAGCAGTGATTCCTGCACCACAGATAATCACCACATTATTTCCATGCGCATTTATGCAAGCAAATTATGGTGTACGTCTTTTCCCTAGAACACATTAAATATTGATGTAACAACAGTCACTTGCTGTCTATCTTTTTCAATATCCTCTGTATTCACAGAACATTAATTTTAGTGTTCTGTATTCAGGAAATTACATGCAAAGTATCAACCACATGGTGAAAACTAGATTATGCTTAACTGATTTCCAGGTGCATGTATATGAATGCACATGTATCTGTGGGTAATATGCATACTTTGATGGTTTACAGCATGTGAAAGATTGTAATAAAAACAAAACATTATATATACAAATTAAAAACAAGTGATACAAAAATGATATGTAATAATATTGTCTGTGTATATAATAATGATGGACTATTATAAATAAAATATCTGTAACTATTTCACTACCATACATTGGTAAACAAAATGTAGCACTATTTAAAAATCACACAGCAGTAAATAAAATGTTGTATTTCAACATAATACTAAATTTAACATAACAACAGTATTCCATTACTGCAAAGCAGGCCGCCCTTGAGAGCTATCAGCTGAGTAAATATTTATTTGCTGGAATGTGTGTTCCACTGATACACAATCTTATTATCACATGATCCAAGTCTTTGGGTTGAATTTACAAAGCCTGTTTTGTCTCACACGCATGCAACTGCAAACATTTACAATGTTTAAACAACTGCGTGTAAGAAAAACAGTCTTGGTAAATTTGGCCTTGTTTGTCCATTGGTCAAATCTGCCATATCAACTTAGTACTTACATCATGTTTGCATACAGTTTAATTTGTGCCTCCCAACAAAAAACAAACAAAAAAACACACAAAAAACCCAAACAAATTCTTCAAAAAACCTGGCAAAGCTAAACCTTCACAAACACATGAGAACTATTAGTTGAGCAAAATCTCAAGTTATTTTATACTCGGTTAAAAGATCTGACTATAAATGTATAAATAATTTTATGAAACTTTAATATACGGTAATTATCTACAATTTGACAATAAAAAAATAAAAATAATAGAAATAAAATTCTGGAATTTAAGAAATAGGATTATTATCTTTTTTTCATTAGATTTTCACTTGTTCTTTCGGCATCCAGTAAACTATTAAAAAAAACCCAGAAGAACAGATGCAGAAACCTAAATGATATACACCACCGATTCTGACCTAGGGTTCAAGTGATTCTCAGGAGATAACAATGAAAGAACATATGATACAGACAAACCTGATGTCAACATACACGTAGTTACATTTTAAACAAGAAAATAAACTTCTGGAAAACAATCAATAATTAAAAAAGTCCACAGCGGAAATAAATGTATTCCCTGTGAAATTTTTTATAATTAATAAATTTAACAAAGAGCTAATTAAAGATCCTTACAACATAGTGTTTCAATAAGGAATGAATGCCCTGCTGAGGTTAATCGAGAAATATTAGCTGTATACACTACTGTCCAAACCAAAATGTTAACAACTGCCAAAAATTGCTCTCCTACCTTTATTTTTTTGTTAGATTTTACTCACATCTTGTTCAGACAGAAATCTAGGAAAAACCACTGCAATGACACAGATTCCACATACTAGATGATAACTATGTCACCAATATTGACTTCGCTGAGATTGCATAGGGCAAAAAGCATGTAATTTGGTGTCAGCTGCCATTTTGACGTTTTATGGAATATTCTTCAAGAGGGGTGAAAGGATATGACTTAATCTAGCAACGTCATAACATGTTTATATAAAAGCAAATGTGATGACGTCATATTAATTTTTTAAATTCTTTTTTGTTTGTTGAAATATACCACTAAAGAGCATTGACTTTATATTAATTATGTAACATACTTTGGAGGCTTTCACCCCTCTTGAAGAATATTTCATAAAAAAGCAAAATGGCAGCCGGCTAAAAATTGCATGTATTTTTCCATAAGCTATCTCAGAAAAGTCTATATTAAAGACATCATTATAGTCTCATATGTAAAAGTTGTGTCACAACTTGTGTGTGGACAAATTTGGGGGACATGTAACGGTAATTAAAGGTAGGAGAGCAATTTTTCGTAGTTAACATTTTGGTTCGGACAGTAACTGATATTATTACATGAAATGGGATATACTATAAAGACCACAATAGTATGAATTGTGTTCAAATAAGGAATAAATGCCCTGCTGAGGTTACTCAAGAAATATTAGCCGTATACACCAACTGATATTATTACATGAAATGGAACACTACTATAAAGGCCACAATAGAATGAATTATTTCTTTTGTACACACCTAATGGAACAACATGTGGTTAATATTTTTAATGTAAATAAACACAACTGAATATGAATGTAATTACTGATGTCCTGGGTTTGAATCTTGGTGCAGGTTTCTACTCAGGTTGGGTTTTAACAGTGTAAAGTTAGTCCTTATGGTTTGCCACGAGCAACTGACCCCTCTCACATATGCTTGCACAAAATGATTTTTGCGTGGGTGGAAAACTGCTCGCCTCGTCACAAGCTGATATTGCCAATGTATTTACTCAAAATGACTGTGGAGTTTACACCGAGAGTAACTGCTCTCCTACAAAATTACAGAATGGCTGTTTATAGCTCACCGTCTATTTTTAAACCATAAGAGCTAGTGAAGGTGTAGGATTCCTCAAATCATTAGTTATGAAACACTAATTACTGGGTGGGGGTGGGGGAATGAAACTCCTGACAGCAGACACATAAGCTGGGGATGATTTCAAAGATCTAAATCCCCGCCATCCCCACACGAGGAAATATTTAAAAATATATTTCAAACCCTTCACCCTCTATGAACTTTGGTCGCCACAGACTAGACCTCCGCCTGCTAAAATTCCTGCACACCGTGGACAATATAATAATTTCTGAAAGAAACTTGATAAAAGATATTTAAACAGGCAGCATCATTGGTTAATATACATGAAAACAAACAAACTGAATGACCACGCCAAACGTTTATCACATCAATGGAAGTCTGAAGGAGGCACGATATATATTGATTATGTTGGCACATGTTTATAATGAAAGACAATAACTTATGCATGGGTAGGGGTGTTCACTTAATCATCTTCAAATGTCAGATGGTAGTAATCAACATTCGACAGTTTCTGCGACAACATGTTGTCTTCGTCGAACGATTCGTAAAAATCATCAGTGTTGGCACATTCGTCCTCACAACTGTCAACTTCCTCGGTCACTCGACATTTTTCAAAGTCTGACGATGTCAAACTTTCAGTCTGATCCAAAACATCAATTTTATTACTAGACTTGTTTTTCACTTCGCAATCTTTCACAGACTCATCACATAAATCTTTATCAGATTCGACACTCGATGTTGAGATCTTGGCCGTCACTACGAACGAGTGTGATCCTTGCTTACACAGACTCACTTTGTAGTCTTTCTCGATGGAGTCTTTTAGTTCGGAAGCCCGTGGACTCCTGGTGGGCGACTTTAAAGCCTTGTTCTCGTCATCGGAGCTTGTGAGTTCATCATCGGAGCTTGTGAGTTCATCCAAGTCGAGACTCAAGCCACTTTCTTCGTCGACGGGAGTAGCTGCCTTCATTGGAATGAGACGCGACTTCAGCTCGGGAGAAGCGTCAGTGTTTGCATAGACAGAGTTCTTACCCTCCTCCACTTCAGATCTCAGTGAACTATTACGTTTCATCTTAACTCCGACGACTTTTAAAATCGTGTCCAGCTGATTTAAATAATCTATGTGGCCACTGACCTGAAAACAATTAAAGAAAGGGAATGTTAATGGCACCATAATGCATTTAAAGAATACTCAGGTTATGATGCAACACCGTTTACCGTATTTACAATCTAGGTTACATCCAAATGTACGTTTAGTGAAATAGACAATGCCTGGCAGGGTGCCACAAAAGATTGCTAAATTACCAAATTGCCATGGAAAACATTATTAGCATACATGTATGTACTGCATGAAGAAAAGTACAAATATTGTTACAAGATTGCTTTATGCATCTTCTTGCCAAGGAAAAAATTGTTAATTAAGATATCAAGATCTACATAAAAATTTGTACAGCAGTTTTGTGCTAAAAACACAGAAAGGGACAATAAGGAAATGATCAGTTAAAAAACCCAACAGTTTACTGAACTGTAGTTGTGTTTTTTAACTGAAAAATAAATTAATGGATAAAGAAACCCTTCAGATTCAAATACAAATTTAATGAGTTATCTCACAGACTAAACTTTAACACAAATCCAATGGAAATAACGGCACAAGATTTTTGCCATTTCAGTGCGATATCCCCCCATGTGTGAGCTCAATTTAAAGATATCTGATTGGCTGCTCCACGGTGATGACATGAGCACCAAAGCCACGCCATCCAATGAAATGAGTTCTTTCTGAAATTAACTGTTCTGTAAGTGTAAGTTAAAAGCCACCACGAATGCACCAAAAATAATTTGTTTCTTTCAAATTTCATTTCTGAGGATATGTAACTTAGATAAATGGAATCTAACTGCCAATTATACAGCTTTCTGTCTTCAACCAATCCCATGCTTACCACATCGCTGAGATCAATGTTGTGCATACGACGATTCTCCCATCTCACCGGTCCAAGGCCCGCTACTCTAATTTGAACAGATGCCGTGCGATAGAGAAACTTCAACAACCAATCACCTCTGCAGAGAGAATTCACAATTATTCATAAAAAGCATACCCATATTTAGTTTTTCAATTTATACCAATAACCGTTTAAAATTTATTTATAGTATTGGATAGAAGAATTTAGAAGTATTCATAAAACTCATATCTCTATTTTTAGTTTAGTTTTTCAATTCATACCAATAACTGTTAAAATGTATGCATATTGTTGGAGATTTTACTATTATTCATAAAAATTATACTTCCACATTTAGATAGTTTTCAAGTTATACCAATAACAGTTAAAATGTATGCATAGTGTTAGAGAGAGAAACATCAATAATTCATAAAAATCACATCTACATATTTAGTCGACTTTTTCAATTTATAAAAATAACTGTTAAAATTTATATACAGCGTTGGAAGGAAGGAAATGTTTTACTTAACAATGCAATCAACACATTTTATTTATCAGATATAACGTTAAGGACCACATAGATATCATGGGCTACTCTTTCCGATTAGCAGTAAGTGATCCATTATATGCACCATCCCACAGACAGAATAACACATACCACAGCCTTTGATATACCAGTTGTGGTGCACTGGTTGGAACGAGAAATAGCCCAATGGGCCCACCAAAGGGGATCGATCCTTGACCGACCGTGCATCAAGCATATGCTTTACAACTGGGCTTTTTCCCTCTCCATACATAGTGTTGGAGATAGAAATATTTACAATAATGAATGAAAGAACCTCTATTTTGAGATTAATTTTTCAATTTAAACCAATAAATTATAACATTTTATGTATATTTTTTCAGTTATCGGCACGAGTTGATAATTTCACGTCACACTGACCTGTGGTTATTGATCTTGTTAACTGAATTGTATTTACCTACAATATCCATTGATAATTTTCCCACCAACAACTCTTCCTAAAGGCTCCCAGAATTGGGGAGCTCCTGACACCGGAGCTCCCAAAAGTATGACATCTTCAACGATTCCATCTGAACCTATGAGAGAAGTAATAGTTAGTGGATAACATGAAGAGCTCATTTACAAAACACAATCTATCCATTTATGACATTTTGACAAAAAAAACCGAGCTTTCTGCAACATGACGTACGAACCATAATATTAAGGTTCTGAGTAATGAATATAGTTCACATTTTGATGGAAACTCTATTGGCGTATTGCTGAGTTATACTAATACAGGAATAAAAAGAAAAAAAGAAATGTTTTATTTAACGACGCACTCAACACATTTTATGTATGGTTATATGGCGTCAGAGGACGACACAGATATTGAGAGAGGAAACCCGCTGTCGCCACTTCATGGGCTACTCTTTCCGATTAGCAGCAAGGGATCTTTTATATGCACCATCCCACAAACAGGATAGCACATACCACGGCCTTTGATATACCAGTCGTCGTGCACTGGCTGTGATGAGAAATAGCCCAATGGGCCCACCGTCGGGGATCGATCCCAGAACGACTGCACATCGAGCGAGCGCTGTACCACTGAGCTAAGTCCTGTCTCTAATAATACAGGAATAGGTCCACTGAGCGACAGGATAAAAACCAAGGCTGAGCTGCAAGAGGGACAAAAAGGGAATTGATCTCCTTTGCCTCAAATTCACTGTTCGAGAATTTTTATTATTCATCTTTACAGGCATTTTGGAGTTAAATATTTACTAATAAAAGATCTTTTGATAACATTACATGCCATGCATATTCATACTAGAGTGAGCATAACATTTTAGCTAGAGAAATGTTTTAAAATCTAAAAGAGTACCTTTTCTCTTTGCCATTTCCTTCAGACATGTATAGATTACTCTGGCTCCTAAGCTAAATCCAATTAGTGTTACCGGTCGTTTGCCCTGAAATTAAAGAAACAAAACGTTGTTTTTAACACAGTAATAAACACCACACCAGAATCTGCACTTTAAAGTCTCACATTTAGAGCATGTGGATTTAGTTCAGTCTCAAATTTAAAGTGTTTAAATATTATACCTACGGTTCAAAATAGACGGGAGTAGGCAGGAAAAAGCTCAAAAATATATGTTGTCAAATTTGAACCCGGTTATTCTGTTTAACCCTTTCCAATTCTGAGTAATTTTGGGTATGATCTTGCCAAGACTGAGTTTATCTGATTTTTACTTTTTATAGTTCGTTTCCCTGGTGATTCAGAACAATCAGAATAATTTAATATTATGAATTAAATTATATATGTTGTAATTTCACAATTAATGTCAAATCTTTGTCAGTAATTTAATTCTTTATACAGTTCTAGAACAAACCAGGCAGATTTCCGGGATGTAATATAAAATTTTGGTTTATTTGCAGTGTTTACAAAATGTTTGGAAAACAAAGAAACCACTTTTTCACTACATATTTTCATTTCAACTTATTTTCGTGCTTATATCCAATTCAGATTCAAGCACGCTATCCTGGGTACACACGTCATCTATTTGGGCTGTCTGTCCAGGACTTTGGGTTAGTTGTTAGTTGGTTGGGGAGAGAGATGTAGTGGCCTTACACTTACCCACTGAGCCCTTAAGAACTTGCTCTGGGTTGGAGCCAGTACCGGGCTGCGAACCCTGTACCTACCAGCCTGTAGTCCAATGGCTTAACTACTGAGCCACCGAGGCCAGTCTTCACTACATATTTGTCTACTGATATTTGTGAAGGGAAATAACTCTGGTATAACAGCAAGACATCTAAATCATTTGCTAAATGCATGGGCTGTCTATGGTCGATATCGTCTGAGTAAACCAACTGTCTATGGCTCATACCTTGTAGTAAGGAATGAATGAATGAATGAATGTTTAACGACCTGGGTTCGAACTTAATGTTCGCCCGATTGCCCCTGGCGACTGAAAACGACGATGGGCGACTGATAACCCACAGTAAGGTTACCTGCCTGGCGACTTATTTTTTTAAACTAAATTTAAATCAAGAATTAATAAATAAATAAAAGTATTATTCGGGCAAGTGAAAATAGGTCCTGGCAAGTGAAAGTGCTGTCACCACCTGCCCGGATGCCAACTCAAAACATTTTTTAAGCGCAGACACTGTTAACGACACCCCAGCACGAAAAATACATTGGCTATTGGGTATCAAAATTAGGTAAAAATGCAACAAGTAGTTTTAAATGGAAATTCACATAATATTTCCATTAGTAACAAAGATTTAATATATGCACTTGCCCCACAGACATGACAGCACAAACCATGACCTGTATTGGAGCACAGAGGATGCGAAGACAAAAAACCCAACAAACACCTCTCCCAGCCACAAAAAATTTTTTATTTTAAAACACCATGATGTGTAATTTGTGTATAATTGTAATATTATTGTAATGAGGAATGGTATTAATTATTTTTGGCCAATATTTGTCAATGCTCGGAAAAAAACCCTTAAATTTTATTTAATATGATAGAACGGGATACGTGTATTTATTATACATGGAATAAAACATCTTAACCTTTAATTCATTACCTGTTCTCGGGCGAGAAGGACCTCTGCTAGTTTTTTGCCGGTCGAGTGAGCCCGCTGCATAGCAACACTCCATGGATTGTCAATCACATTGGCCACGGAAAGTAACACACTAGGCCAGGCAATGGCGGCAATTATACCTGAAAAAAATCCACCACAGAACATGTATTAAATACATAAAAACTTTTCATCATCTGCTAAAATTATCTGATTAATAAGGATTCTGAGAGTACTGCTAAAACAATACATGTCTGGGCCAAACAAATTTTCTTATCTCCTAATGTTAAGGGCCATAACTCTGTCACAAATGGGCCATGCCCTACGAAAGTGAAACTTTTACAAAATTCTAGCTCAGTATCTTGAGGCATCTGTAAAAATGGTTTAAAAAACACACACATACTAACTCACAGTTGTAGGTACAGTTTAAAAATAAACTTCACCATTTTGAAAATTTAATTTAAATTAATTTGCCCTCTTATTAAAGCAAGTCGCCCGTACCTGAGAGTATTGTGTATTTCAGGGCCTCCTGTGTTGCCACGGAAACAGCCCCTGTCATAATGTAGTCGAGTGCAGTGCCAAGCTGTAGGAGGTACTGGGACTCCCACTTCAGTGAGTACTGCTCCCGCGACTCGGCAAGCATTCGCCATGGCAACCGGAAATCTGAAAAATATCTAAAACGTAAGTCACAATTACAACACACACATAATTACAGTAAACAAAGCATTCTTGGTAATGGGTAATGTGAAACAAACTTAATGGGATGTGAGCGCGGTACCTACCAGCCTTGATGCCCAAGACTTAACCATTATGCCTCTGAGGTTAGTATCAATGAATACTGATAAAAATACCATTTACCTTATTTGTCATTAGTAACCCAGCCAGTCACCGCTATCGTAAAGTGCAGCTGTTTGATGGGTACTATTACAGATAAATATAAATATAGATTTACCTTGTTGGTCACTAGTAACCCAGCCAGTCACCACTATCGTAATGTGCAGCTGTTCGCTGGATACTAATACAGAAAACTATAAATATACATTTACCTTGTTGTTCCTCAGTAACCCAGCCAGTCACTGCTATCGTAATGTGCAGCTGTTTGCTGGGGTACGCGTCTGGATACTGGTCACACGGCAACTGTTCAAATTCGAACTCTTCGATCTCACCCATTCGTCTTTTCATCTTGTAACCTAGGTAAAACAGAACACATGACACTGACTGCTGATGTATGTATGCACAAGTGATGTTTATTCACAAGTGGTGGATGTTTGTAGGAAGTTACGTTGACCCAGAACCAGGAATCGAAGTTAGCAAAGTTTGTGGTGCAGGTTTCCACAATATATGGACCTGATAACAGTATTGGTTTACAACTAAATTATTCCCATTATTATTACTATAAAATTAGACATACTGATTCTTTTGTTATGCTTTCATATCACTGTAATTCAAAGTATAATCGTAAACTGTTATTTAAAACATTCCTTTTTTTTATATTCAGTGTTTTTTTATATTTTTATAAACACATTCATTTCATTATGCAACTTTGAAACTGCCTTCCCACTAATTTTCTAACAGAGCTAAAAAAAGACAATCTAAATGCAAAAACAAATATGAACATGCAGCTAATGGCACTTCTTTAGTGTAGTTGAGTAAGAAAACGGAGTTAAACAATACCATGTACGTACGTAGATTAATCACAAAAATTTACACATGCATGCACCTACACCTACATGAAACAGATCTGAGATGGTAAATCATAAATGCCAAAAATTCATGCATCTAAATATTAGCAAGAATAAAAAGACTGGTAAAACAGCAAACATAATACTGCCAGACATGCAAATAATTAGAAATGTCCTATTATACTGGGCTTCTACATTATGGTAGCCCCATGGCTAGTGATATTCAATGTTGGGCTAGTAAATAATTACTACTGCCATGTCCGACAGCTTGTGGGAAAAACAAAGAGAGTCAAATGTTGCAGTTAAGTCTTATTTCATAAATATGAATATCCTGAGCCAACCCCAACCCCCAATGTTAGTGTTTTTAACCATTATCTCCCACTTTAGGTGACATATCTGATTATTACTGTTATTTATTAAAATTGTATTAACTTAAAGTAAAGTAGGGCTAGTGGATTTTTAATCTTGGCTAGTACATTTTTGAAATCACTGATCCCATAGCTAGTGGATTTCTAAAACATGCTAGAAGCCCTGTACTACTACATTGCACACAATATTTAACAAAAAAGTGTGGATATTTAAATAATTTAAATATTTAACTGCAGATCATCAAGATTGGGCTGCTTTCAGTCAATGTCTTACAATGTACAACAATTTAATACTATTGCAATACATCAGGTCTGTATTTGGTCGAAAATACAGGTAAATGATTGGATGGGAATATCACGAGACAACTGTAAATAAATGTATTTTATCAACAGCTGGACAAAAATGGGCATTTTAAAAGTAAAAGAATGACCCAGAAATGAATCCAAAACATGTAGTTAGTTAAACATTTGGTTAGTACTGTGCCCCGAAATAACTGCCACTGTTCGTCTGAATTTCACGGGGAAAATCGTTTCCTATTGCATGTCATCAAAATCATGAAACCAGAAGTCCATTAACCATTATTAAAAAAGAAAAGGAAAAAACTTTTGTTTTGTTTAATGACTCTATTAGAGCACAATAGCGGGCAGCATAGCCCAGTGGTACAGTGCCCGCTTGATGCGCGGTCGGTCTAGGATCGATCCCCGTCAGCTAACCACTGGGTGTTTTTCTCGACATAACCATATGTCCGACGCCGATATAACCGTAATTATAATGTTTTGAGTGCGTCGTTAAAAAAAAAAAAAAAAAAAAAAAAAAAAAAAAAAAAAAAACTATTAGAGCACATTGATTTATTAATTATCGGCTATTGGAGGTCAAACATTTGGTAATTTTTACAGTCATAGAGAGAAAACCTGCTGCATTTTTTCATTAGTAGCAAGGGATCTTTTTGTACCACAGCCTTTAATACATGTATACCAGTCATGCTGCACTGGCTGGAATGAGAAATTGCCCAATGGGCCCACTGACGGGGATCGATCCCAAACCGATGACTCATCAAGCGAGCACTTTACCGAACCCTAACCATTATTAAGTATGGTAGTTAACATAATCCACCATATTGATTTCCACATATGCGTTCCTGTCCATTTTTCATGAATCTGTGAATTATCGAAATATGCATCCACCATGTTTGTGAATTTGGAATCCCCTTTTAGAGCGATTTTTCATGAATACACAGATGATGAATGAATGGGATTGCACAACAAATAGTGTCACGTGGACAAAAGCATCTTCATTAATATGAACAAGAAGTCAAAACTGACTGACGTTCTTGCTGTGTTGTTTTGAAACAAATGTGTCTTCATGGATGAGTATATATATATGTGCGTATGACCTGCGTGTGTATTGTGGAAACGATCAACATGAACATGGATTCACAGGTTCACACAATACGTACAAAAGATAAAAATGCAAATGTAGTTTTACCATGATTATAGAGAAAATCGTTTGTGGTAGGTCCTGGGGATCACAGGGCATGTAACAAAAGCTTGTTTTGTTCCCACAAAATTTGAAATCAAGACGCCTGAGGCTCTATACAGAGTTCTCAAGTTATTTCTCAACTCATATTAAAGTTATAAGCAAATTGTTGGTTAATGTATTAGTATAGCACAATCACATGTATCTCTCAACTAGTTATTAAACAGCTTTAGTTTTCATAAGCAAATTGTTGGTTAATATATTAGTAAAGCACAATTATTTCTCAACTAAGGTTATTATTAAATACAGCTTTAGTTTTCATTTAAGCAAATAGTTGATTAATTATTGGTATATACTACATGTAATATTCTTCAGTATGCATTCAAGATGGTGTTAGTAAAGCAGAGATACCACTGCCGAGAGACACAGCCGGGAACATTTTGTTCAGTTTCGCATCACAATTCACTACACACGTTTCAGAGATCACTACACAATTTAAAAACATTAAACAGTCGTTGCTAATCAGTGTTTCTGCCAGAAAGAAATTTGTGGGTATGGTTCCATGAAACTGAATATTTACAATGTGTGTGCTGAATGCAACTGCAGTTGCTAGGGGGTATGGGGGGCCCTCCCTCAGAAAGAAAATGGGTTAGGTTTAGGGTAAGGGTTATGCAAATCAGACAGTAATGACAGAGAGTCATTAATTTTGTGAAAAGGTCAACTTAAAAAACAAAGCAGGTCTAGCTCTGGGTTAGCAGAACGTTTCACCTAATTATGTATTAAACTTACAGAAACACAGTTATTTCTTAACAAAATATCAATTAATATTTGAAATTAAATTGCCAAATTAAAATAAAATTTGCCAATTGTTTTAAACAATTTACAACTGGTGAATTTAACAAGTGCCAGAGCGAGCCCTGCATAACCATTTTACCCTATGGCAGGAACCCTGCTAATGAAATTTTTAATTGACGAAAAATATCTCTAATTGAGATTTTGAAAACAAAATGGTCCCTGCAGTGACAGTAAGTACTACAGCCCTACCTGCAAGCCCGGCTCCTGCCGCCCCGAACAGCGATCCGATAATGGCGACCCCCGCGGTCGAGCCCAGCACAGCCGCCCCTGCACCGCCAATAATGGCCCCCGCTCCTACCGCAACCAGTGGAGCAGCCAGTCCGCCCGTCAGACCTGATGAGGTGGAACACGGTTTGTGTGATCACACAGCCCAAACAAGGAGAGGATAGCAGAGGAGAGGAATGTTTGATTAAAAGTGACAGACCCTAGTTATTAATCACTACAGTGTATTTTTTGTTACCAGAGCCATTTTTGTTAACTGAAATCAAGACATTCTTTCAGATTTTATTGTTTAGGTTATGTATTTCTGGTGATCCTAGTGTTCTAACATTGTAATATTACAATATGTATTTTTCATATTTAAAAAAATGTAAATACCTCTGAGAAATAACGGTTATGGAGATGATATCTAGGCTATTTTTAAGGGTATGCATCCCCATTTCTACATCACAGACTCTTGTTTCACTCAGTTGTAATTTTATCCCGGTGTGTTTTAGGTTTGTAGATTAACCAAACTTAGTGTCCATTTTTACAAGTTGAAACTAGTTAGGGTCTGCCACTTTAACAACACCTGAGAAAACCTAAGCCCATGACATGTGATAGACCATGTGACCCATCAAGCAAGCATTCTACCACTGCAGTACTTCGCAATATTTCATATGACCCATCATGCAAGCATTCTACCATTCCAGTACTTCGCAATATTTTATGTGACCGATCAAGCAAGTATTCTACCATTTCATGTGAACCATCATTCTGCTTTTGTGTATATAATTCACGTAACCAAGTAATCAGCAACATACATGTTGGTAAAATTCATATGAACCAATTTCCAGTTACCTACTTAAGATTTTAAAATACTGTCCCCCCGTTTCCCTCTCAAAATGGAGACCTTCTCGTAACCCATATAAAGGAAACTAGAAGAATAAATTTCATGACACCTACCAAAATTCTCAAAGCAATGGCCGACTAGCATTAGTTTATTCTTGTTTAACAACACCACTAGAGTATATTAATTTACTAATCATCTACTATTAGAGATGTCAAACATTTGGCAATTCTGACATATATAGTCTCAGAACAAATCCAATAAAAAAAATTCCCATTAGCAGCAAGGGATCTTTTATATATGTACTTTCCCACAGACCAATCATGGTACACTGGTTGGGATGGGAAAACAATAATGATGATTAATAAATCAATGTGTTCTAGTGGTGTCTTTAAAGAAAACTATTTGGAGGGGGGGGGGTATTATTTCATGTACTTATTGCCACAGGATGATCTGAATTTCTTCCTTATACCTCTGTCAGGTTTTGGAAAACTAATAACTTGTTTTTTATAGATTGGTTTAGTGACAAACCAAACATGAAGCTACAATTCTGTGTGAAATAATAGATTCACTAAGAACTTTACAAACTAAACTAGCAAATGACAAGTAGCAAACAAGTAGCAAATGATGTTGAACAAGCAATGTCTACGTCATCTAAACCTAACACGATGATAAATAAAACTAATAAGCAAGCCTAGTTTTAAGCAAAAGGAAATAAGATAATAATAATACTAATAATAATGTGAGATAATAAAGGGAATAGATCAAATACATATTTGAAAAAAAAAGGTTAGTCTTTAGCTATATAATTAATGTTCAAAAGAAAAAAATACAATTATAGTTTCCTGGGGCCAAATTCACAAAACATTGTAATTTATGTTTGTTTACATGAGTATGGATCACAGGGTTCGAACTTAACGGTCGCCCGATCGCCCCTGGCGACTGAAAACCCACAGTAAGGTTGTCCGTCTGGCGACGGATTTAATGTGAAAATAGATTCGGGCAAGTGAAAATGCTGTCACCAATTGCCTGGATGGCAACTAAAAAAAGAAGTTAAGCGCAGACACTGGGATCATCAGTCAACATGAAAGAAAATGATATAGATTTCGAACACTTTTTAAGTATAACGAATGATTTATAATCATAAATTTATGCCTGTAAAATATTTGTTATAATTGCTAACAGTACAATTAATAGAGAAATATTCTTAAAATTGCTTTCTTTTGTTCTTACTGTTGAACATCTTCCACACTGACATAATTTTCTACATTAATTAAATACCAAATACGTGTAAACGTACAAAGTTTTGTCAATTTGGCTCTAGTTTGTTTGAATAAATTGTCCCAGAAATCATCTCCCCAGTTTATGTTGCCATTCACCAAATGTGAAATAAAACAGAATTTTGCAAATTCATTTAATTATTAATTTGTAAAAAAAAAAAAAAAACATCCTTCGAAAATTGCATATCCTTTGTAGATATCGGATCATTTGGGCTGTTTAGTAATTTAAAACTTTAAAGTTAGCTAAAAACAATTCTGACCAAAAGCGTTAAATTGGTAATAGGTTGGTGGGTAAAGGTAGGCTAGCATAAATAACCACTTACATTGTGTGAAGTCTGGGTTTTATTTGCAATCAAAAAGGAGACTTTCTCTGAATAAATTCATTCATTTTTGTAATCGGTAATCACATTTTGTGCTGATTAATTTACTTCATACAACACTTCATACAAGTTAGAAATGCTTCTTTACACATATCAAAAAAAGAAGAAGATAATTAGATTGTTAAATATTAAATAAAGTGCATATATGCTGCGACTATATTGATAATACTTTAACATAAATGGAGTTAGCAAAGCCGTATACCCAACAGTTTCAATAATAAACAAAATAACTATTATGTATCAAAGCTCCACCACCAATTGCCTTATAGTTCCCCTTTCTTACCAAAACCATGTCACAAACTGACACTAAACCTGTCAAACAGTGGTCTCACCTATCAAAGCTCCGCCCCCAACCGTAGCCAGGCCAATCAAAGCAATTCTTTTAGCTTTGCTCTTCTTTCGTTCTTTATTCTTTTCATTAATTTCCTCCCTAAAAACATGTAAATGACAGCTCAGTAAGACAAAGTATGTTCTGTTTATCGACACCACTAGAGCACATTGTTTTATTCATCATCGGCTATTGGATGTAAAACATTTGATAATTCTGACATACAGTCTTAGAAAAGAAACCCGCTTCATTTAGAAAGAAAAGAAAAGAAGAAAAGATACATTGTGGTCTCATGCCACATATTTTACACACAGTGCTTCACGGCTTTGATATCTGTTGTTCTGTCTTTGATAAAACACACATGTATATATCAGTTAAAAAAGTTTTTTTTTTTGTTTAAAGGGACATACCCTAGTTTTTAAACACTAAGACATAGTTTTGACTATTAGAGGCGTTTTTTGATAACTGAAATCATACTTTACTTAAATTTTATTGTTTAAAGTATCCATTTCCATACATTCAAAGTGTTTTTGGTCATCCTGATGTTTTTTAATATCACAAAATGTATTTCTCATATTTTTAAAAAGGCATGTGCCTCTGAGTTTTATTCTATGTTAGAAGGTATTTCACCATTTCAAAGTCAAAGACTCATGTTTCACTCAATTGTAACTTTATCAAAATGTGTTACAGGTTTGTAAATTAAACTAAACTTAATGTTAATTTTCATGAACTGAAACTAGGGTATGTCCCTTTAACACCTCTAGTGTACCCTGATTTATTAATCATCAGCTACTGGAAGTCAAACATTTGGTAATTTTGACATAGAGAGGAAACCTGCTACAGTTTTCCATTAGTAGCAAGGGATCTTATATATGCACCATCCCACAGACAGGACAGCACATACCACCATGTTAGATATATCAGTTGTGGTGCACTGGCTGGAGTATATATATATCAGGTTCCTGGCCACCAATAGCTTATGATAGGTAAGGCAGTAGAACCAGTGTGTCATGTTAAAGTGATTTTGTTTAAAGACACAACTAGAGCAGTTTGGTTTATTAATCGTCGGCTACAGGATGTCAAACATGGCATACAGTCTCAGATTAATCCTGCAACATATTTTCATTATCAGCAAAGGATCTTTTATCTTCATTTTTTCTCTCAACAGCACATACCACGGTCGATCAGTCAGTCAGCTAAATCAGACCTAGCTGTGAAAAACATTGAGGGGAGTGAACACTTGCTCACCTAACTTCGATTATGGGGACCCATTTAAAACACTACCATATTGATACCATATAAATTCATAAGCTAAGGTGAGCTAAAAATCACTCTCCTTGAAGTAATCTCAGGGGAGTGATGAGGAGTGAGAGTGACAGCTCCTCTTAAATGGCGAGGTCTGGTCAATCAATTAATCAGTTACTGTGGAGAATATAGGTGCCTGGAAATAATCACAAAAATGTTACTCAATGATTACACATCATTCAAGTCAGTGAATCAATGAATCAGTCAAGCCAGTGGACCACGACTGGCATATCAAAGGTCATGGTATGTACTACCCTGTCTGTGGGATGGTACATATAAAAGATTCCTTGCTGCTAATTGAAAAAGAGTAGCCCATGAAGTGGCGACAGCAGGTTTCCTCTCTCCATATCTGTGTGGTTTTTAACCATATGTCTGAAACCATATAACTGTAAATAAAATGAGCTGAGTGTGTCATTAAATAAAACATTTGCTTCCAGTGAATCTTTTTTTTCTTTTCTTTTTTTTTTAACGACGCACTCAACACATTGTAAGTACGGTTATATCGGCGTCGGACATATGGTTATGTCGAGAAAAAACCCAGTGGTTAGCTGACGGGGATTGATTCTAGACCGACCGCGCATCA
>JAECMU010058730.1:0-10322 GCA_016106625.1 Dracogyra subfuscus
TCGAGACAGCTCGGCCCAGAGTTCTGACCGGCACATGGACAATCTTGTTTATTGTTGAACAAGTGTTGTTTTTTTTAAAATTAAAGTATTCTCACAGAAATAAAAGAATGTGTTTTTGTTATATTGAATTAGTCTCACCTATGATGACGTATCCACTTCAAGGTTCCTATCGGTCTGTGGAAAGCTATACGCCCCTGTAGCGCACTGACTTATCTTTTGATGGACGTTTTATTTCTCTGTTGGTGTTTTATTTCGTTATTATAACTATTTATGTATATGTGTTCTGTTGATTTTTGGTGCGTATGTATTTAATGTAATAAATGTGGGAATTTGGAAAATGATGTCTTTTGCGTACAATACTTCTAGGAACCCATCCGACACTACGATATGCGCTTAAAACATGTACAATTGTCGTTCTTAATGGTGACCATATAGTTAGCGGTAACTATCAGTATAATGCATTATTATTAATACTACTACACTACGACATGGCTAATTATCATACTTACCACGCATACAATGTGTCACAGCATGCCCTGTGACCCTGTCTATCAGTCTAATGCGGCCACGGGTTCGAGTTGTCTGTTAAAGGTTCAATAACGAAGTAACTAAATTCGTATTAAAACAGGTTAATGTACAATAATTTTAATGGGACATTCACGAGTGCTGCATTGTAAGATGTTTCCGACTAAAATAAATTCTACGACTAAACTTACATAGGGGCTACTAGCATTCAATATATTTTGTTGTTTAGAATATCAGTGCCTGTATTTTCGATGTTTCTGGTCGTCTTAACATTTGTAATAAGCCAACACTGGATTTTGTCTTCAAATACTAAGTAATTGCGTACGTACGAAAAACGGTGGGTGTCTTAGCATCTATAGATCTAGGTCTGGGGGGTCTAGATTGGCGAGCAAAGATCATCGGGGATCGAGTTCTGTTTACCCCGACAATATATAATGAATGAAAATTTCCAGAGTGGAAGTGTCCATATTTTCTCTTGAATATATGGCAATAGGGTGCAAGCAGGCAGATTTCAAACAAATTGTACGAGTAGAAGGCAACTGTACCTAAATGGATGCAAGTTTATATAAGCATGGCGATGGATAAATATATTGGAATGGATGCAAACATCGATTGCATACACCGTTTAGATGTACAGTAAATGTGTCCTTTTTTATCTAGATATATCTGCTACTATTATTATGCAAAAGACGTGATCTTCCAAACAAGAAGTTGCTTTAAAGATCCCCACTAAATTATGCATGAACTCTGGGTTGGAGCCAGTATCGATATGAATTCAGCATCTACAGGCCTTCCATTTAATGACCAGACCATGAACAATGGATTAAATGGATTGGAGTTAAAAGTAAAGGTCCTGGAACCAGTCGTGCTCAGTGGATGATAATCTAATCCCCACAACTGATGGTAGTAGACCTCATTCCATTTTGGAAGTAATCATCAAATACCTGTTAATGCAAGTCTGACAGAATAAACCTGTTGGCCGCAGCAACCTTCCTCAAACCAGTTTAAATAAAGTTCTAAACATTTGAGAGATTGCCCATTACAATATATACAAACCCAATCCATACTAGGTATGGTGAGAAATATTCCATACCAAAAAAAAAAGAAAGAAAAAAGTGAATATCAATGAAACATTCAAATGAAATAAAAATATTTTTATAACAAGTTTTATTATTAATCATTGAAAAAGGCTTGTTTAATCTCAGGGCAGCATGGCACTGATTATGGCAAGATGATACATGAACACTAAATTAACATTATCTTGCACTATATAAGATTATTTACAAATAAATACTGAATCTGTATAAAAGAAGTTCAATAGTTATTATAATAAATGATCTTACACCAACATAGTACAACAAACAAAAAATAATACAAAACAAAATGTTCAGTGTTTTTTTTTATTTATTCATCTCTAAGTCTTGTACACAAATAACTGTTTTGATTGATAAATCACAAAAATAATTTTATTTATATTAATTAGATATAATTTGTGGACAGCAGTTTGTTAAATCATCACCAATACAATGCATAAACACACAAAGCAAAAACGGAGTTAAATGATGGCAGCGACAGAACTAAAAAAAAAAAAAAAATATTAATAAAACAAATAAATTATAAAAAAAACCCCACAGTAATTGCTGAAATATAATAAATTGCAACAAAATAGGTAGTTTTATCAGTATCTATGAGACAGTAGAGTATAACGAACATTTGACACCTAAATTAAAATCCAGATTTTAACAATATAACACATAAATTATCAGTTTTGTTTTAAAATTATTTCATATAGGAAGTTGTATGTAACAAGTCTCATTTGATTATCAAATTCTAGCAGCAGTGAAATTAACTTTTATATGTCCCAATAAAAATTAAATGAAAAGAAAAAAAGATTATGTGCAAGATTACTGATCTATTACACTTAATTTTGATTTATTTATGAAAGCAACTCTTCTTTTTTTCTCATTCTGTTCTCCAGAATTATGGACATTTTAATGAAAATGGCAACAACTGAAGAACTTTATTATTTTAAACTATTCAGAATACATCTTCTCATTAATTCTCTTCATATAACATACCCTTTCTTTAATATCCTTTTCAAGGTAGCTACTACTAATCCACAAAAAATGCATTAATTAACTGTTAACGTTCTCCTGATTAGTGCAAGTTCAATGAAAATGGTGACAGTTTTATTCTATCACAGCACCAACAATAAATGTTGACAGCTAAAATGCACGAACTGTTTACAACTGTTGTTGTTTGCACACTGCATTTCACAGTCTTATTAAATGGGGAGCAGAGACTGCAGCTTTAAAAGGGTACAAACAAAAATAAGATGTGTGTTTCACTTTCTGGATCATCCTTGCTTAGTATGGATCAGATATACTTTCTCACATGATGTTACTAATTTTTGCCTAAATACAAATACTAATTTTGCAATTGCAGGCATTATGTTGAACCATTCAACAAATGATAGTGATATGAATGAATTAATGTTTATCAACACACAAGCACAAAGAACAATTGGTAAATGGGTACCAAGTGTAATAAAATTCCTCATGTCCTGTACTATAATATTCCAAAGCACACGCAAATAAGTTCAGGTTTTATGAGATTAGAGGGGACATACCCTACTTATTTTTCACCATTACAGCGGATTATGATTACTGAAATCAAACATTACTTATATTTTACGGTTTAGGTTATCCAATTCCATACAACAGAAATATTTCTGGTTATCATAGTGTTTCTAATACCATATAATGCAATTTTCATAATTTTAAAAAACGCACATGCTTCTGAGAAGTAATGATTATTGAACTGTGTTTTAGTCTATTTTTAAGGGTATTTCAGCATCACACTCTCTATTGTATCCAAAGTTGTTACAGGTGTGTAAATTAACCAAACTTAGTGTCAATTGTTATGGGTTGAAACTAGGGTTTAGGTGAAAAATATGGCTTAGTGTTTAAAAAGTAGGGTCTGTCCCTTTGATGTATCTGAATAAAGAATAAAGAAAAGCCCTCATAAACAAACCCAAAAGGTCTAACCCTACTGGAATGTTATTAAAAATAGGCATGTGGACCAAGACACCCACACACACACACGCACACACTAAGTATTGATTTATGTCATATAGTTTTATTTAGATCTTAACAGACACATACTCCTAAAACATAAACTTGTATATTAATTATACCAAAGTAGACTGTCACGGTAAAGTAGGTCAGGTGAAAAACACATAGTTCTAAAGTCAAACTAAATATAAAGCATCAGACTGGTAACTAAGCAAAATAAAGAAGTCATTGGCTTGACTGAGCAGTTTGGTATTGAAAATATACCAGTAATACCGTGAGTTATCACAACATTGTTAAAATACTGTAAATTTGGGAAAGATTTCTGTCTGCACCTCTTTCTACTTTTCCTGCAAGTTTTTATGCAACAAACAGATGAATTTTTTCATATAGAGGTAAGCATGCATTTTGTCTCATTTCAAAACACACTGAACTTTATACACTTTCTTCACTATATGATAAAAATACCTCTTAAAGAGACTGTCCTAAGTTTGCTGCCATTGTAAAAATTATTGTAATAGAATCTTTTTAACAACAAAAAATAAATATCAGCACATTTTCATTTTTAGAAAATCAGTTTGTATATACATGGTGTTTTTGGTTGTCCTAAAGTACATAACTGGATTTACCTCCTGATTATTTTGTACAAATAATAAAGAAAACCCAATTATTTTATAAAAAAAAAACAACCCCATACATAGGACATAAAATGAGATTTGAGCTACTCTAAACCAGAAACACATGGGATATGCAGAGACTGATACTCAAAACAGTAAAATGTATTAAAACATGTAATTCTAAATGTCAAAAACACTCAATCAGTTGAAAATACCTTCAGTGGCAGTAAACGCAGGACAAACTTTTTAAAAGACACCTAATTAAACAAATTTATATATATATAAAAAAAAAATCCAGAAAGATGCTGATGGAAAATATTTCCATAATTTAATTTGTTTTGGAAAAATATATAAGTCTTACACATGGCATCAAACACTTCAGTCATAACAAATGTGTTCAACAAAACCATATCATGTGATACTTAAACTAGTGACATTAAAACATTAGTATTAAAATAACCACACTGTTGTGATGGGATGTAAAAAGCTGACAGACATAAAACTTTGAACATTTTCTACAAATTACAGATGCCAGCCTGCTTATGAACATGGATTTCATAAAAGACCTAAGAACTGTACAGATATAAGTTATAGCATGTATTTACAATTATTAAATATGTACAGTGAGGTGCAATATTTTGGTAGAAAGCTGAGATAGAGAGAGAGAGAAAGAAGAAAAAAGGGAGAACAACAGAATTATACATTTATTTTATAGCATATAATATGCTAAATTTCTTGCAATTCAACAAATTTGTGAACACAATATTAAGCAATAGCAGCCATAGCAAGGTTTATGTTCAAATTCAAACAGGAAATGACATGCAAAATGCACACTGTAAAGTATAAACAGATGTAAATTACATTTTAACAATATCATTAGTGAACTATTTAAAATATATTCTGTAACCATCTTTTCAGTAACACTTGGAGATTAACCAACAGTAATCAATACAACCAAGTTTTCTGCCTTATTAAAAAAAGAAAAGAAATAAAATAGAAATATCTTCATGATGAAAATGTCAACACATATTGCATCAATTTCATTTGAATACAAGTGAAAGGCCATTCAAATTACTTATAAACAATGTTTAAGACTAAGTTAATTGGCAACAACTATAACGAGATGAACACTGTCCCATAACAATTAAGTAAATTATCAAGAGAAGTCTTAAAGAGACTGTGAAACATGTTCAACAGAAAAGAAAAGTTTCAGTCAACTTTGAAGAAACAAAATATTCCATTTTAATACATACACAAGTTCAACCTAATGGGAATGTGTTTTTAGAACATAGGACTTCCATTTACACTCATGTCACTGAACGAAAACGTCACAATTCCTATACTGAAGTATAAGAGGCAGGGTCAGAGCAATTCAGCCAATCCACCCCAAATGTCCATTAGTCAACCCTCAATTTGGGCAATTCAGCCTATCCATCCCCCAATTGTCCATTAGTCAACTCTCAGCAACACTCAATTTAACCATTTATACATAAAAGAGTGAAGCTTCAGTATCAATACTTAAACACCCATGATCCTATGTAAAACTGTATCACTTCATTAACACAATATGAACACCAGTTATACTTATTATATTATAAAACTAAGGACACTACCCTCCCCGGGTTCGAACTTAATGGTCGCCCAATCGCCCCTGGTGACTGAAAACGACGATGGGCGACTGAAAACGACGATGGGCGACTGAAAACCCACAGTAAGGTTGCCCACTTGGCGACCGATTTAAAAAAAAATAAAAAAATAATAAATAAATAAAAGTACAGCTATGTAGCTTACTTTGCACCATGAAAAAATGTAGGTCCACTTTTACATATAAACATATTCCCAATATAAGAATAGGTGTAAAGTAAATAGCATGTAAAATGGGGCACACATTATTTCATTGAGATAGGGTTGGGTGTTATTTATTTAAAGAGTGAGTTGGATGAGTGCACGAAATACTAAAAATAAATGTTTTTTCTTATAATCTGTTGCAATATTGTTGGGTTGTTTTTTTTGAAAATATTATTGGTTAAGTGAAAATAGATCTGGACAAGTGAAAGTGTTGTCACAATTTGCCTGGATGGCAACTCAAAAAAAGTTAAGTGCAGACACTGCCCCCCCCCCCCATAACAAAACCCCACTTACAGACCTATGATTTTGGAGTAAATAAATTATCAATTTAAAAACAGTACATTGGATCAAGCAGCTTAAGATTTAAATGAAAGCTGAAACTCCTAAAAGTTTGAGTAAAGTAATACTCGTCTTGACAATGAAGCTGAAAGTAAAATGTTAAATCATATTTCTTCAACCTTCCTAAATTTATTAGTTTAAAAAAAACATAAGTAAATGAATATTGCTTCTTGGGTTTTGAGCTGTACTTAATATTTAAAGATAATGTAAACTGGTATATTTTTACACCTCAAAAACCAAAACCAAAAAGGTATATTTATCAAACGAATAGTATTAAGATGAGAGTTACAGAGCCAATTTCCAATATAAGTCAGGATTTGGAATAAAAGGTCAAGTCAATTTACAAAATACTTCATATAATCTGATGAAACATCTAATGTAAAATGAAAATTTTGTTTGAGTAACACATAGCCCTGCCCAACATATAATTGTTACAAAGATGAATTTGAAAACTACACTATCGACATACTTCCTACTAAGACTCGTCACAAGTCAATTTTAACTTCTTTTGATAAGGGATCATCAAAAGGCACAAATGGCTAAATATATATATTCACAATAACCCATAAAACTATCCCATCCCCAAACAGTGTCCCCCTCAGTCTTCTACTTACAAAATGGAGATTAGGCTCCAACACTTGAAAGTATAATATGACTTTTAAAACTACACAAACTGTATACAAATTTCATTAATTGGGGTTCCAGTCTCATTTTAATTCACGTTAAGCAATTGCGTATATACAATTCTGACCAAGGAGATTTAATGTCAAAGTAGATTTTATACGCTCAACTGATTTACAGTCACATAATATGTTACATGACAAAAATGGTAGCAAAATATTTCCCCTTACTATTGCTGAAAAGGATGTAAAATTGTTTACATCAGCCAGCAACCAAACTGGCCATGACTACTTCCTAAAATTTTCAACTCCATGTTTTTATTATGTAAAAATTATGAAGATAGATTATCATAAAGAAAGAAATTGTTTTAAAGAAACCAAATAAAAAATAGCCCCCCACCCATCAATCTCTATTGTTAAGTACATAACCTGGGTATTATTTAACACTATGCTAGTGACAATGCAAGATAAGTAATAATGTGACATGATATGACATACATGAAATGACTTACTCCTAGCTAAAACAATAAAAAGGTTTTCATTTCATATTTTTTTTAAATAAATAAGTTAAATAGAATAGAAAATGTCTTTGTGCAAATGCAAGTTGATTTCTCCCCCATATTATTCTGTTTTAAGGCGTTTAATTGTTGACCCTTCTCCAGCTCCAGTTGATGGAACAGGCATAACAAGAATTGTGTGGGTCTTTGCATTGGGGCCACCTGACGATGCCGTTCGCACAGTGACAGCAGTAGGAGTTGACCCAGAAGCACCTGTTATTGTGTTCGTGCCTGTATTAGAACCTGCCGTCGTATTCGCAGACAGTACAACCACTGTGCTAGTGTTCGAGTTGGTCATATTGACATTATTTCCTCCTATTCCATTTGAAGTAGGTCGTACACTTATTGTTCCTGGTGTGTTGGAACTGCCTGTCCCAGCGATAGACGTCACTAGCATAACAGTTTTGTGCTCCATACTTCGCACAGGTGCCATAGTTACAGGATTCTTAGCTGGTGGAGTTGGAGGCTTTTCGCATTCCAGCGTACTCATTGCAATAGCACTACTCAAATCTATGAACTGCAAAAGACACACAAAACAATGTAAATTTGAGAATAATATACTACACAGTAAAAGCATCTGGTTTATCAATGAAATCACACAATTACAACAATCCATAGGATGTATAAAAAGACGGGTCTTCATAGTGGGGTGGTTCTAATAATAAATTACATTGATGACATGGAAATAAATACATATGGCAGACAGTAAATTGGCGTCAAAAGATCACCATATGCTTTATACACACCTTCGTTTTTTATGATCCTCCATGCTATTCTTTTCCATTAGTCGTAATTAAATTAATGTGTGCTTTTTCCTACACAGAAATATTTTCACCCAACACAAAAAGTTTAGCTACTGTAAACTACTATTGGTAAGAAAATAATTATAATAATTGTTTTCTTACCTGTCTCACTTCTCCCATGACAGCAATTGGTGTTTCTCCAGTAGCTCTGGCTACCTTGTGTTCCACTAGGTAAAACATGTATTCGTCATATAACAATCGAATCAGATGAAAAGATCCAAAACTTGCAGCACTTCGCAAAGTCAAATCCCTGATTACCATTGAACTGCAAAATCGAAAGCAAACATATTGCAAAATTTTTTAATCTCAAACATAGTTCAAATTGGCCAAACAACATTTGGAAATTCTTTTTAAAAATTTAAAAACACAAGCATAATATTTAAAACATTCATGTTACATAAAGCTAAAATCTGAAATAATAACTTTTGTAAAAATAATCAACCTGCAAGATTTAAATTTTTTATATAAATAAATAAAATAGTCCTAAAGTAAAATTGGATGACAAATGTTTCCCCAGGAGACAATATTTGAATATCTTTGTAGTGCGGCTGTATGATTTTTATGTAAATAATCAAAAGACTTGTTCTGTACTATCCCAATATTCCAAATCTATTTAAACGAACTTATTTGCAAATGATATACCTTAACGGTGTAACCAACAACCAAAAAGCACAATGTATTATACCCCAACCCAGGGCGCGCGCTGTCGGTAGCCAAATTAGCCATTGGCTAATAAAAATAAAAAAAGGCTAATAAAATTTGCAAGTGGCTGAAATTTTGGCTAAGCCATTTTCTGTCTTCTGATGTGAACAAATGGTTACATAATCTATTCGACGCCTCAAACATAATAATTCTACCAAATATTCAATTAGCATAATAGTGATCTCGCAACCAGTAATGAGAAACGGTGTAATGCAGAATGCAGCGTAGGCCTTACAATGGTTGCTTATTTTAATAATCACGGCTATTATTTTTAACGGCATGCATTCAACATGTATGACAGCAATGCCTGGAAGATCTGTAACTTGTTATTTTTACTTTGTAAAATCTTTGAGCCAAAGTAATAAAAACAGACCGACAATGTGTGTCAATTTGAATACATATGTCAGTTCAGGACCGAAAAGAAATGTAGGCGATCTCAAGGATGAGTTCAGGGTCATTCCATGTCAGATCATCAAGGCCATGTAACCCACCATCTCAGATTTTCTTCATTTTTGCACCACTAGTAGATAGGCATAAGATATGGTATAATTCAAAATTTTAGCCCAATATGTCCATCCTTTCCAAAAATATGGCTGTTTGAAGTTCACTGCTTTCGAGTTAACTTTTGCAGTCACGCCCACTTATATTTTCCATATGGTCACATGAAAAAGTGTTGTAATTTTAAAACTATTTGTCATATTGAGCTGAAATTTGGTACTGATTCCTCAAATGTTTATGGTAGTGGAATTCAAATATGTTATCAAAACCACCAGAATATGAATGTGTGAGCTTATATTTAATACATAAGTGTGAAATAATATTTCAGCAAATGCTCGTCGACAATTCTATTTAAGTCATAAATTAAGAGGTGTCTGTAAAATCATAAACACCGTCATTATCAACTAAAGAATCTTCCTCGATTTCTATTGAAGGGGTCTCTTTTTCATTCAACTCTTGTGTTACCTTGTCTAAACACTTCCTGCACAGCTGCCAACCAGGAACGATTTCAATGCCCTGCCCAGATAATTTCGTGGCAAGAGACAATGATACCTTGTGGCCACCCTTAACCAGTTTCTTGTGTATCTTAAAGACATCACAGCATCTCTTAAATTTACTTTCAAAAATGGTGCCAAATTTAGCTTCATGATGTAAGCAGACAGTGTTCGAAGTTTTAAGGTCTTTAGGGTGTATACCACCAAATCAAATCCCATAGACGACAATAGTAACATATGTGGCTAAA
>JAECMU010058750.1:0-11361 GCA_016106625.1 Dracogyra subfuscus
ACAAGCATTCTAACACCAAGCTTCCTCACTGTAACTGTGGGTATACCAAAGACTGTGGTATGTGTTATCCTGTCTGTGGAATGGTGCATTTAAAAGTTCCCTTGCTACTAATGGAAAAATGTAGCAGGTTTACTCTCTAAGACTATGTTAAGAGTTAATGACCAAATGTGTGACAGCCAATAGCCGATGATTAATTAATCAATGTGCTCTAGTGGTGTTGTTAAACAAAACAAACTTTAACTTTTATGTAGTGTATCATGGTATCATAAATATGGGTCACATCTGCTCAGAATTACAGATGCTGGGGATTAGCATAATTTAAATTGTACTTGTTCCCAGTGTGTTCTAAAAAATAAAATTCTATAAATTAATAGTGGGACCTGGTTCAGTTGGCAGCGTACTCGTTTGAGGTGGTTTGATCGTTGAACAGAACCCCCTCAGTGGATTCTCTAATTGGGTTTTCCTTACAATAGCTGGTATATCAAAGGCCATTATCTCGCTTTCATGTAAAATTCTTTAATCTCATTAATTGTTTGCCATTAGACAAATCCGTTATATCCCTGTGGTTGAACCAAATTCTGTTATACCCCGTCTGTAATTTCCAACAATGTTCATCCACCCCAATTAATGCTAAAGCAATAATTAGATTATAAATAACATTGATAATCAATCAAGTGTACACAATTAATTTTATTTTTACTATAAAATACATTCTTTCAATATTTTTTAAAGCTGCAATGTTGAACTCGACCACCTAATTACGGTCATGGTCTTATTGTATTAATGCACGATTAGCAACAGTGTGGATATTTCTTGGGGTTTTTTGTTGTTTTATTTTTAACATTTTTATTTATTTACTACATACATTTCTGGTAAAAAAAAGTAATACATGTATCTGTTCCAGACAATTACATATTACAAACATTTGAAGTTAAAAACTTGTTTATCGACGGAACTATATTTCGTCACTAGCAAGTGGTTTCGTTCACATCCACATGGTATGGCTCCATTAATCAATTGTTAACAATTATTGTCTGGCATTATTTGGCTATACGGTTTAACATGTCGGCAAGATAAATTCGTTGTAGAAGCATCTCTCGGGGTATGTGGCTTTTTATGTACCCTCTGTGTGCTCTTTTACAAGAACACACAAAGGGTACATAAAAAGCCATATACGCCTCATGATGCTTCTACAACTTATATTGTTTGTGCTGTCCTGTCTGTTGGAAAGTGTACATGAAAGATCATTTGTTTCAAATGAAAAACTGTAGCATGCGTCCTCTAAGACTCCCTAATTTTTTCTGTCCCAGAGCAAATCACTGGCTATCCAGAGACCGGCCCCGGGATGGACATGTTTGAACCTCTAGTGGTATATGAGCATGTAAACGTTATTCGCACTCGCACTCCTCTAAGACCATAATATGTCAGAATAATCAAATTATTAACTTTTAATTTCTCACTTAGGACTGTTGTTGGAGTGATGAAATATTTGTTTTCTTTTTTTCCATTTAAAATACACAATTCATGTTTAAATACTAGCCCTGTAATAACCAATAAGCTTTAAATCGGTCCACCTCTTTCAACATACTGTATATTGTTTAACAATATGTTAATAGTACAATTAGCAGTAATCATGTTGTTTGCTATTTGAGTATCAGAAATATCCAATAGGATAAATTAATAAAAAGGTTTTTTTTTTAAAAAAGAAGAAAAAAAAGACTCATATTATGAACTACTGGTATTAATGATTTCTCAATGAGCTAATTATTTAACCACTCAGCCAGCAGTACTTCAATCCATCAAACTTAGACCTACTGGAATTTCAACACTGTTAAATGATGCATACAAAAATGTCACTTGACACATTTAAAAAATATGCTTTGCATGTTAAGTGCGGAAATAATTTTTCTTTTAGTACACTCAGTTACAAGCCAAAATACTTTTATTATTATTATTATTATTATTATTAGTTCTTTCTGCATGTAGCTACCAATGTCAACTAGAAACTCTGTGCTTGACATACAGATGATATCTGAACTGTCTTAAGCTGAATTAGTATTTTTCATCTACAGTGAAATTCCTCTGAACTACACAATGTAGACACCATTGGTTTTAAAGAGGTATCTGGTTTAGAGAGGTTCTCTACTGTACAGATATTTAAAAAGAGGCTGTGAAAAAAGTCCGGTTTTGAGGGAATTCTGGTTTACAGAGGGTCTAGTTTAGAGAGGTTCTCTTATGTACATATATATATAAAAAGGGGATGTGAAAAACGTCCGGTATTCATGGAATTCTGGTTTACGGAGTGTCTGATTTTGAGAGGTTCTCTTCTGTACATACCAGTATATTTAAAAAGAGGCTGTGAAAAACGTCCGGTTTTGAGGGAATTCTGGTTTACAGAGGGTCTGGTTTTGAGAGGTTTCACTGTACAATTAAAAATTAATATACTGATGTTGATGATGATTTTTTATACACTGTCGTCTCCTACTCTTAATCAAACTGACTATACCTGCTTTATACTTTTAGCATTCTGAAGACAGTTCACATTTAACAAATCATAAATACTTTGTAGTGATTGGGTTTCATTTATCAATTACCAGTATATAATGGAACCTCATTAACCTCATTACAAATTGATTAGAAAAACAATAAATGAGATTAAAAATAGACTCCCTTGATTACATTCAATGGATAATGCATATCAAAACTCTTTTTTTTAATGTAAAATAGTGAGCACTAATACAACAACTAATATTACTGTTTAAAATATATAAATAAATAAATTTCCATTACATTCACTACAATATAACGTCATCTCAATGGTCCAGACATAGCAAAGGGAGTTTGTTCAATTCTCGATGAACGTAAAAATTATATCCTCAGGGAATGTCATATCTGATGACGTCACTTTATATGAGCAAGTTGTCTTATTGAGTGTTATTGTCTATGGACCAAAAATAATACAAAATAAAAGTATGAAGTTTTAGTGTCATTATTAGCAAGTATGATTCTCATTTAATTATAAGTATTGTCTGTCATTTCTTTTACGTTCATCTGGGTATGAAAAAAACAAATCATCTGCAAACTTATGTGAGAACGGCTTCGTTTATTCACACAGTCTGCGGATGATTTGTTTTGTTCATACCCTGATGTACGTAAAAGAAATAACAGACAATCCTTAAATAAATGAATGAATGAATGAATGAATGAATGAATGAATGAATGAATGAATGAATGAATGAATGAAGGATTGCATGAATGCATGAATGAATGAATGAAAGAAATAATAAATAAATAAATAGAAACTTACCTAAAACTGCCATACACAATGAGTAGAATGGATATCACAAAGGTAGACAGCCTTGAAGAATCAACAATGGAGAAGGCACTGAAAATAAAAATTAATTCATATACAACATTTATATAAACTAGTGCAAATATATTTGTCAATTACTTGACCTCTTTCAAAGTGGCTGACATTATTTTAAAAGTATTAATTACCCATGGAATACATTAATATATACAGACTTCATCTACAGACTGAAACAGTAATGCATACACAGCATATCCTTGGGTAGGGTGTGATGGGGTAGGTTAGGCTAGGGTGGGTTTTTGTTGGGTACGGTAAGGATGCGTTCTGGTCCCATGTGGACACTGTAAATGGTATTTTAATAACTAATCAACAGGTTATTTAACAATGACATTTAAGTTTGACATACAATTATTCACAATTGTAGCAGTGGGTTGACAGATATGAATTTTATTCTTTAGATTGACCTAAAAAAACAAATGCTAATAAAATATTTTTAAAATACTGTAATTCATAATATATTAGCGACCTTAAAATTTAGCAAAATTCAAATAAGAAACATATTAGCAACATAAAACTTTAACAAGGTTGCAATTATTAGACAAAGAAAGAAAGAAATGTTTTATTTAACGACGCACTCAACACATTTTATTTACGGTTATATGGCATCAGATATATGGTTAAGAACCACACAGATTTTGAGAGGAAACCTGCTGTCGCCACTTCATTTAATCACAAACAAAGTAATCACACAAACATTTTTCTGAGCAGTTTCACGTAGATCTCTTTCAATTTAGCATCATGAAAAATGGCCTTGCTAAATTAGCAGGGCTGACTGACATTCGCCAAATTTGTCAACTGCGAATTTTGAAAGCAGTTGGCAAATTTTATTTTAGTTTGGCGAAACAATTTCATGCAATAATTGACAAAGAAAATAACGGACAATTTCTGCAATTTTTGAAGTTTAATAGACAAGCTGGCGAAATGTTTTGCCCACCCAAAGCTAGCCGTGAATTAGCTAATATCTGATGCTCACTAACACTTGCTGATTTACAGTAACAAACTGAAACCCAAACTGATGGGTCTGTGTGATTTTTATCAATCATTTACAACAGGTGTTTTTATTAGTTTTTGTAAGATCTGAATACAGTAAGTGTTTGCAAGGCATACATGTACATTGTATGGGTATTGATTAGTTACTCAGCAGATGCATCTGTTACAGATGCATTTCATTTCAACTTATTTTCATGCTTATATCCAATTGAGGTTCAAGCACACTGTCCTGGGCACAAACCTCAGTTATCTGGGCTGTCTGTCCGGACAGTAAATTAGTTGTTAGTGAGAAGGAAAAGGGTGTAGTGGTTTTACACCTTCCCAATGAGTCGTTAAAACTTACCAGCCTTACATGTATGTCCAATGATTAAACAATGACACTACAGAGGCTGGTAGTGTGACTGCACGATGCTACAATTCTGTTTTTATGTGGACATCAGTCATTTCACATTTGAATTTCATAGCTGAAGTAACAATGCCTTCAACATGTTTCCATTTGACTAATATTCTTAAAATCACTAACATATGCATTTAAGGTGATCTTAGCATTAAGATTGCTTTGTGGAATGGGGTCCAGACAGATAGAAAGACATACAGGCAGACTGGCAAGGGACTAATTATAATGTTTAGCATGTCAGAATTGTATTGGTAATAACGACCCATATAAATACAGCATACAAGTCACAAGTTGTGACTCACAAAATCAATACTATGTCTGGGTAAGATTCTTTGGTCGATCACCGTATAGGGACCAAGGGGTGAGGAAGGGGTCATGTTAGTTCGTGTAATTACATTACATATACTATATGATTTATCTGAGTAATCTGTTTAATGCTAATACATCTGAGACAAATAAATCAAACACAACTATCTTCAGGTTGGTGTCATGTTGAAGAAGTTATGTGCCATCATCGCAGTGTTATGGTATGAATTACAATCATTTTTGAGTTTATCCTAAGATACAATGTATCTGCAATGTAAAAGCAATAAATCTGAAAAGTGGGTAAATCATCACTTAAACTTGATCTGTAAAGTTATATACAACTGATAAAGTTATATAAAAAAGTTCATCTTGATATCTCCAGGCATTAATTGCCAAAATCAGGAAAACACATTTTCACATCTCCTAAGTTCAAGGGCCATAACTCCATCATAAACAGATAATTTGTCTTGAAAGTCAAACTTGATCTGTAACAGAACATGATGAAGCTATACAGAATATTTCACAAAATCCTAGTCCTCTCCGGTTGGACCAGTAGGGGACTCATAATGCAGTTTTCAATGTTTCAGTGATACAAAAAAGAAAAAAAAAAGGGATACATATTTTAGACAGTTACAATAAAAGTCCTTGAAATTTGTCAAGATAATAGAAAATCTATTTTGTCAAAAATGTCAAGAAAGAAAATTTGTATCAACACATTAATTACTGTAAACACTACAGTTACAATGACAGTGTCACATGCATTAATTATCAATATTTTTTTATTTATTATTATTTTATTTTTTTTAACGACGCACTCAGCACATTACAATTAAGGTTATATCGGCGTCGGACATATGGTTATGTCGAGAAAAACCCCAGTGGTTAGCTGACGGGGATCGATCCTAGACCGACTGCGCATCAAGTGGACACTGTACCACTGGGCTATGCTGCCGACTATCAACAATTTATGAGTTTTAACATTTTTACCTGCAGACCTCGTCTTCTAAGGTGGGCAAGTGCTATTGTGCTCGTACAGTGCATGTAATTTCAATCCGGCAAGTGTGAAAAATAACACATGTTACTTCATAAATATATTATGCTTGGTTTTCACTCGCCTTAGCATTTTGGTGAGTGTGATTGTTCACTTGTCTAAGTGTTTTTGAGATGTGCAATCACAGCCCTCGTTTTTCAAAAGCTATGGACTGTACCGGTCATTTACCACTTAAGATGAGGTTCACTGTATCAGTACTGGGTAGTCTATATTTTATCGACCTCGGAGTCGTGGTTGAGAAATCAGACACGGCTAGTATGTACAGGGTTCACAGCCCAGTACCAGCTCCCACCCAGAGTGAGTTTTAACGACTCAATGGGTAGGTTTAAGAATTGAGTAGGTGTAAGACCACTACATCTTCTTCTCACTCACTAACCACTAACAATTAACTAACCCACTGTCCTGGACAGACAGCCAAGATAGCTGATGTATGTGCCTAAGACAGCATGCTTGAACCTTAATCGGTTATAAGCACAAAAATAATTTGAAATGAAATGATATTTTACACTGTTCACTGATGCTTTGTGAGTTAACATTTTCACCTGTCATTTTCCACTTAAGACAGGTCGGACTGTATTAACACCGAGTACACTGTACATGTACTTTTAGTAGTTTTACACTATTCACCAATTCAATTCAGTGGGTAGGTGTAAGACCACTACACCCCCTTCTCTGTCACTAACAACTAACCAAATGTTCAGGGCCAGGTAACACAAAGCACTCGTCAGACGTACTCCATATATAATGTGTGGTGTATGTCTGACGTAAGTCTTACGAGTGCTTTGTGTTACAGGGGCCAAGACCCCGTTCCACAAAGGGATCTTAACCCTAAGATCACCGTAAGTACATAGCTACTTTATGCACCAAGGTGATTTTAGTGCTAAGACAGCTTCATGGAAGAGAGCCCAGATAGCTGAGGTGTGTGCCCAGGATATTTTACACTGTTCACTGATGCTTTATTAGTTTAACATTTTCACCTGTCATTCTCCACTTAAGGCAGGTTTGACTGTATTAACACTGAGTAGCTTATATTTTACACTGTTCACCAACACTTTGTGACATTTTCACCTGTCATTCACCTAACCACCTGCATCAGCAGCAATAAAGAACAAATCAATGTCTAAGAAGTTGAAAATGTAAGACAGAAAATCATAAAGTATTAGCCAGCACAGCACATATAGGGTATAATTATATTGTGTTTGACTATTTACAAGCCCTAAAGCCATTTTTAGTGTTACAAATTTAGTTTCACTGGTGACACAAAGTCAAAACCGTAAAACTGTATTTAGTGAGGATGTATCAAATAGTAGTATATTTAGTGAAAGCATGTACAATACAGTTGTATATTTAGCAAGGACATATCACACAGTACATGGTAGTTTATTCCTTTTGAGATAAACATCATACATTATGATTGGTCAAAAGTTCATTCATACAGCACCACAAATACTCAGGTGTTACTTGCAGGAAATAGGATTTGCAGGGGTGTATGAAATGTCACATGGTTCACTTGACAGGCTGTACAAAATATGAATCAGTAGCTTTTATTACTTGTTTATGTTTTGTGCTTTAATGACACACCTCAATTTTAAAATGTGTAGAAAATCTTGAAATTCTTAACTATATAAAAAGGGGATAACACACACTCCATATATACATGCATCAAATTTGGGGATTTTTTTTTTTTAAAGGATTCTTTCAGAATCGTACATATTATATAATTTAAATATATTTTTTAGAAATTTCATCTCAATATCTTATGCTTCTGACACAAAAACTAGGAAGCACAGAATGCGGCTAAATTTGCAGCCCGACACATGAAGGTTTCAGTTTTGTTGTATACCTGTTCATTTCTTGTACGACTTTGCTTTTAAAACGTGATCGTTTCAGAACTGGTTGCCTTAGCCAACTTAGGGCTCATTGACAATGGAAGCGGGCAGCGTGGCCCAGTGGTACAGTGCCCGCCTGATGCGCGGTCGGTCTAGGATCGATCCCCGTCAACTGACCACTGGGTTTTTTTCTCGACATAACCATATGTCCGATGCCGATATAACCGTACTTAAAATGTGTTGAGTGCGTCGTTAAACAAACCAACCAAACCAACCAACCATTGACAATGGGGGGATGGGGGAGGCAGAATGTAGCTTGAAGTGCTTGCATTGCAGGATCAAACCACATCGGTGGATCAATTCAACTGATTGGGTTTGTCCACATTTCAATCCAGGGCATCACAACTGGCCAAAGGCCATGATATGTGCTTTCCTGTCTAGTGTTTAAATGCATACAAAAGATCCCTTGCTACTAATAGTAAAATATAGCATGTCTCCTATGCATGTTTCCTATAGCATGTGGCCTTTGTTGAACCAGTTATGGATCACTGGTCAGTGCAAGTGGTTTACACCTACCCATTGAGCCTTGTGGAGCACTCATTCAGGGTTTGGAGTCAGTATCTGTATTAAAAATTCCATGCCTCGACTGGGATCCAAACCCAGTACCTACCAGCCTGTAGACCGATGGCCTAACCACGACACCACTGAGGCCGATCAACAATAAACATGACAAATAAATAATTCTTATAAATATGTTCAATACACAGCTCTACTACTATGTTTAATATAAAAGTGCATTGCAGTGAGCTATTAACTGCAGCCAGCATGCAGATGGTGTGAATGCTCCAAAGGCATGCAGCAGCTGCAACAGACACAAGACCTGCTATAAGTTCAGCCCGTGAACTATTTGATTGGTTCCCGACGTGGCCATTTGGTTTAACATGAAGTGCATAAACCAGTATACCTAACATTAGCAACAAGCGGTTGACTGAACTTACCCCTGGACCGCACGTGCATGCGGCATCCAGTGTGAGTGAGCCCTTACAGTCTAGTACACGGAGAAAAATACAACAAAACATTGGAATAATAAATTGCACCTGTTTCCAGATGGTGTTCAAGTGGATATAAAAATAGTACAACCGGTAATGATTTCTGGATGAATTCTGGATGATTTGGAGTTACGAATTATCTGTCCCAAGTCAATGAAAATTGTAAACCCGAGCCTTTGGCAATGGTTTTACTACATTCATTCATGAAGGACAGATAATTGATAATTCCTCATAGCTCATTAGTTATTCTCTAAATCATCCAGAAATCATTACCAGTCGCGCAAAAGTGTAAACATAATTTTACTATTTTCATATCAACTTGAACACCCTCTGAAAGCAAACAAAAAAGCTGATTCTCATTGTCCCTTTGTTTATAAATGAATGAATGAATGTTTAACAAAATCTCAGCACAAAACAAATGTACTGGCTATTGGGCGTCAAAGGTAATTGTTTATAAACAGACAACTGCTTTGACATTCCAACACAACAAATCAATTCCCATCGACTATAACAGTTAACAATAAATAAAATAAAAAAAATAAAAAAATAACTATATATATATATATATCCCTGTCAGTGGTCCCATTGGGCTATTTGTCTCATATATATACTATATATATATAAATAAATCAGTATTTCAGTGCCTATAGGCAGATAAAATGTGTTGCATGCTCCAATTAATCAACTTGCAGCAATGCAACAGATGTCACATAGCACTGAGGAGATTTAGAGAACGAGTAAATTTCATGCTTGGTGAAAATCAGTATACAGGGGGCAGGATGTTGACCAGTGTTAAAGCGTTCGCTCGATGCACGGTTAATTGGTCTGGGATCGATCCCTGTCGGTGGTCCCATTGGGCTATTTCTCTTCCTATCCAGTGCACCACAACTGGTATACCAAAGGCTGTGGTATATACCACCCTGTCTGTGGGATGGTGCATATAAAAGATCCCTTGCTGCTAATCGAAAAGAGTAGACCATGAAGTGGCGACAGCCAGTTTCCATATAACCATATAACCATAAATAAAATGTGTTGAGTGAGTCATTAAATAAAATATTAGACTGCCAAAGAAGATACTTTTCAGAGATGACAGGACAGCACATACCAGAAGGAAATGGTGGCCTGCTGCCTATCAAAGAACACTTGTGCATAAGTATTTATTGAGGTTAAGTAGTGGGAAGTAGCCCAGTGATAACACATTCGCTCCATGCACAGTCTGTGTGGGATTGATCCTCGTTGGTGAGCCCATTGGGCTATTTCTCGTTCCAGTCACTGCATCATGACTGGTATATCAAAGGCTGTGGTATGTACTACCATATTTGTGGGATGGTGCATATAAAAGAACCCTTGCTGCTAATTGAAAAAGAGTAGCTCAAGAAGTGACAACAGCAGGTTTCCTTTCTCAATATCTGTGTGGTTCTTGACCATATGTTTGATGCCATATAACCATAGACAAAATGTGTTGAGTATGTCATTAAATAAAACATTTCTTTCTTTCCGTACTGAGGTCATGACACAGACACTGATTTAGCCAGCCAAAAGGCACTTTCTTTATTGCCGAACGTTGGCTCATGTTGCCAAGTTGTTAGCAGTAGTGAGAAGTGCAAGTTGCATTAATATTTTAGAGCTAATCCGACTTCAAAGACCAAATCATACAACAAATGTCAAGACGATGACTTGTTTAGTGTCAAAGCTTACTTGGAAGTTGGAACCTTGTTCGGTCCATTTTTTTTACTTTGGCACAAGAGTTCCAGCCAGTGCACCGCAACTGGTATATCAAAGGCCATGTGTCTGTGGGATGGTGCATATAAAAGATCCCTTGCTACTAATGAAAAAATGTGGTGGGTTTCCTCTCTAAGATTATATGTCAAAATTACCAAATGTTTGACATCCAGTAGCTGATTATTAATAAATCAATGTGCTCTAGTGTCATTAAACAAAACAAACTTTATTGTGGCACGAAACTACGGTATATCAACACACGCCATGTTCAGTTCCTTTGATCAGTCAAGTGTTGTTCAGTTCTTCTTCTTTCTTTTTTAAATCTCAGTGCTCCCTTTCCTTTCTCTCCTTTGAATTCCATCCCATTTCTTCCCGATCTCGCAACTCCTCCTATCTTTCAACTTATTCTGTTGTCCACAACTACATCCCAGAACTTGTCTCTCCAACCATGACATATGCTTGTTTCTTGTGGCTATCTATGCCACACACCTGCCATTCCCCATCAGCTATTAACTGTGGGCTTAGTCTGACCCCTTTGGGAAGTGTTCAATAGTTACTTCTGGCATTGTTAAGAGACACTGGACTTGTAACCACCTACTATACACCCCTACTACCAGCGGGCGTTAGTGCCATGTGTCAATGATCGA
>JAECMU010058761.1:0-11218 GCA_016106625.1 Dracogyra subfuscus
CCGCGGGACAAAATGTTTTGCAAGGGCATCAGTAAACCTCGGCCCTCACAAAACCTTTTGTCCCGCAAGTTAGAATTCCCTTATCTATACCTGACAACGGTGATTGATTCTTTTTCTTGCCCACTTAGTAACTAAAGCAAATATACGCATATTTGTTACTTTTATATTGTCATCGGTCCCTTCCATTCTTGGCCGACTGTAAACATTGAGTCTACAGACTCCTTTAACCATACACGCTAAAAGATAGTCCCATTGGACAAAATAAAATACTCATAATTTCACGATTCATGAATTGGCAGCTTCCCTTGGCAGTTATAAGTAGCCTCATAATCGCGTATGTAGAAATTGTCAATACGCGTGGGTAAGATCGATTTATCTAGCACCGTGCAAAAGCTGGATAAACCGATCTAGTGGGCAAGAAAGATGCATTCCGCATGGGCTGACGTCATGGAATACGCCTGTCTTGCATGGCTAGGGATGGGAGAAAGATGTATTCCGCATGGGCTGACGTCATGGAATACGCCTGTCTTGCATGGCTAGGGACGGGAGAAATAAAAGTCCTAAGAAAAACACAGCGTAAAAATAAACCAGGTACGAAGGTCCGAGTAGGACTATGGTTCCTAAGCTATGGAGGTCCGATACTGTCCATATATGTCAAATTTACCAAATGTTGGACACCCAGTAGCCGATGATTAACATTGTGTTCTATCGGTGTCGTTAAACAAAACAAACATTTGTATTGTAGAAATAAAAATAAATAAATAAATAAATAAAGGGGACATGAACATAGCAGGAAGTTCAACATATATTGTTATGATACATTCAAAGTGTTAGACATATGGTTTCTAAATTGGTTCTTTTGGACGGCAGTGTATATTATGAGATTGGATCTACAACGGTTACATATCATTTTACATCGTCGAATCAAGCAAGACACTTACTATCTGTTCTTTTAATTTAAAACGTTTTACAAACAAGAATGCACGATCAATCAGAATTAGATTTTTAAATATTTATCTCAACAGCTGCGATCCTGGGCCGATATTTTCGAAGCCATCTTAGCTAAGACATATCGTAGCTAGTCAAGAACAAAATACGAATGTCGTAGATTTAAGATACGATAGGTTTTTGAAGGTATTATAAAGCTATCTTAGTGTGTCATGATTATAAAAGAGGGAAACTCTCATTAAGTGGAGACAGAAAACATGGGTTTTTGTTTTCGGTGGCGTCATCAAGGACATTCCCTCTAAACGTCTTCTCTGTACAGCATACTGTCCAGAATGGATACTATGCAAGCTCCGAACCCCCGACAAAGAACACGAATGTTAGGGAAACTAATGTCCATAGAAGTAGACATTTTAATATTGGTTGTGGGGAAGAAGTCTAATATTATTTTCTCTGTTTTTTGGCTGGTTAACAGTGATTAAGCTACAATAGTCACATAATACAAAGTACTATATAGATACACATAAATCAATGTTTAAACTTATTTGATTTTGAATATTTTAGACCAGTGATAATACGCTTGCTAGATGCGCGGTCGGTCTGGGATCGGTCCCCGTCGGTGGGCCCATTGGGCTATTTCTCGGCCCAGCCAGTGGTATATCAAAGGCCGTAGTATATGTTATCCTGTACATGGGTGGTGCATATAAAATATTCCTTGCTAATAATGGAAAAATTAAGCGGGCTACAATAGCCGATGTTTAATAGTGCTCTAGTGGTGTCGTTAAACAAAAAAGCTTTAACTTTATAATTTAATAAGGGGGCGTTCAAAAATTGTGTTGTAAAATTCGACACCTTCCCTCACCATGTAATGCTAAACCATGCACTCCACTGTTGTATTATGTAAAGCTTGGAGACCTCCCCCATTTTCAAACAAGAGACGCTATGGGTGAAATATAAGATGCGGATCATATATTTATGATTAAACTGATTTGATTTGATTTGGAAAAAAAAATGAGTTTGGTTTGTCGTAAAGTAAAACTGTTTTTGAAGTATGGACGCAAGCGTTTCATGTGGGAAGAACTATAGCTATAATTACCTTTGTTAAACATTGTTGCCGTGACGATGTTTATGAGAAGGAAAAACAAAAATAAAAAAGTGTGTTAAGTAATGTTGTTCAGTACACCCACTCATCCCATATAACTTTACACCTCGGCCCTCACAAAACATTTTGTCCCATGGGTTGGAATTATCTTATATACACTTGACAACGGTGATATATTCAATTAATACATACTTACATAGAACCATAAAACACAAGCTTCAGCTACCAACATTATCAACTGAAGACCACAAGCAAGTACATATGCATGTACAATGAATACAATACTATAGGCCTACTAGTATTCTTAAGGTCGACGAGTCATTTTTCGCACCCTTGTTTTGGCTTCGTACACAGTAAAAAACCCATATCAAACGGTAATGTTTTGATGATATATATAACAAAAGGTACTTTTTATTTGTTTCATCTTTGAAACTTAAATTAATACTTTGTCAAGAATTATGAAAAATAACAAAATACCTACCTGTAAACAACGTTGTCCGCTTGATATAGAAATTTGAATGACGTCAGTATTCCAATGACGTCACTGTGAATCGCCTTACAATAACCATACACTGGGTACATGACGTTTCCCTTTTAAGAATGCTGGACAAATTCCAATGCAAACTTGCTATTATTATTATTAGTTTTTTATTTTTAATTTTTTTATTATTTTTTTTTTCACATTACTAATGCATCTGAATGTGTTTGAAGAAAATATCGTGATTAAAAAATTGTACCTTTTACGAAATATGGATTTTAAGTGAAATTACGGTAAGATATGCTATATTTATTGTGTATGAACCCAAAACAAGGGTGCAAAAAGTGACTGTCGTCGACCTTAAATGCAATTTTTTTACGAAACGAGTAAACTTCCCAAACGTATCTGACTGAACGAAAGCGAGGTCAGATACGTTTGGAAAGTTTACAAGTGTCGTATAAATGATATCTAGCGAAACCGAGTGTGGTATTTTATTTATTACCCTCCTTTAAATCACGCAAATTATAAACAAATAAATAAATAAATAAATAAATTTTGCATTTCAAGACCTGATGTCGATTTGCATAACTAGCCGGTGCACGACTATGTGCCGCCTCATTGAGAAATAGTTAGTTGTACTTCCGCTATTTCTCAGTCACGTTTTCAGGGGAGTGGTGTAGACTTACTTTCGCCCATAAATTTCAATCAGGTTTCTTTTTTTTTTTAATTTGAAGAAAGCTGTAAGGTACATGCATAAAACTATTTTAAAAAATCATATTGGGTGAAAAATCGGTAAAACTAATGCATTATTCCATATTTTAACAAAATGTCCCCTCAAAAACAAATGTTCCCGTTTCGTCACTGGTTATGCTAATAATGATGAATTCACAAATCACAACTGACAATAACACTTTGTTTACCAAAAATCCAACCAATAAGAGAATAACAAGTGTGTTTTGCAGTTAAAAACGTTTAGCTTGCAAAAATAACTGAGTTCACGGGTAAACTAACGATAACTTTATGGTCGACCATGTGACATTCAATATCAAACATGGACCTTTAAGAGACTGTCATAACGTCATGTGGCTCTTACATGTTACACAAAGGGTTCATTACACGCCATCTTGTTTCTTGCTGTTTGTAATAGTTCATGTTGTCAGAAGAAACGAAAAATGGAGTGCCTAAACCCTTCGTCTCCATTAGGACTTAATGGAAATATGTCGATGACTGGCGAAGATTTAGGCAAGTTTGATATGTATTTGGCGGCTAGCGGGACAGGTGAAAAAGAACAAAAAGTCAAGGTCATGACACTGAGCTGCATGTTTTGGGTACGGATGCGCTGGACATCTACAATACTTTCGAATGGGATGAAGATGAAGATAAAAACAAGTTAAGTAAATTATTGAACAATTTGAAAGTTATTGTAACCCAAGAAAGAATTTGACGTACGAAAGACATTTGTTCTTCACAAGAAATCAGAAAATAAGTGAAAATATTGATGGATACGTAACAGACTTGCGAAACAAAGCAGGGACATGTGAGTTCGGACCACATCATGATTCATTACTCAAGGATCGTATTGTGTGTGGAATAACAAATGATCAAGTATGAGGTAGGTTGTTACGGGAATATGACCTGACTTTGGAAAAATGTATAACAATCTGTAGAACAGCAGAAACAAGTAAAAGGCAAATGAAAGATCTAACTGGGAAAAGTGAAGTGCACTCATTCAGAAAGAAAACATTGAAACATGTTGATTTCAAAGAAAACAAACTATAAATCTGAATTCAGATGTACCAGATGTTCCAAAACACACGAAAAAGGACAACGTCCTGCATATGGAAGAACATGTAGAAAATGCGGATAGTCAAATCACTTTGAAAGAAGCAGGCCTAGGAATCAAAATAAAAACATGCATTCACACTTTGAAATTGTCAATGAAAATGAATCTGATCCAAAAGATGGATTTTGCATTGATGCATTGTTCAAAGATCAAACACGGAATGAGGATTGAAAAATTGAAGTTGAAATAAAAGAAAATTTGGTGCAACTCAAACTTGACACAGGTGCACAGTGCAATGTGATTTCAAAAGACTTGTACAAATCCTTGGGAGGAAGCCGACTACACAAGTCATGTGTGAAATCAATTTCAACCAATAAGTTACAACCAATGGGGATAACTATCCTGAATTCCAAGTTGATGATGCCGATGTTGTTCCAATATTGGGGTTACAAGCTTGTACTGAACTCAATTTGATCAGTTCTGCACCAGAAGTATTTCAGAGAACTCTCAAACAGATGTTTGAAAACATAGATGAGTGTGAAGTGATGACTGATGACATTTTCATTTGGGTGAGTGGTGGTGGGGGGGGGGGGGGGGATAAGCGTACTAGAAGAGTACTAGAGAGATGCAAGGAAAATAATTTGACATTAAACAAAGAAAAATGCAAATTTGGACTTACAGAAATAGAATATGTTAGACATGTGTTTGGATCAGATGGATTGAAACCAAGTAAAGCAAACGTTCAAGCTATTCTTGATATTCCAACACCAGAAAACAAGAAGGATCTGCAACAATTTGAGGGTATGATCAATTACCTAGGAACGTTTATTCCTAACATGTCATCAATTACAAAAATTCACACAGCTGTCAGAAAAAAAGATGTTGCTTGGGAGTGGGGCGAAACTCAAAACTCATGTTCTGATGAACTGAAAAGTGTCATAACATCAACACCAGTATTTGGTTACTATGATGTTTCAAAACCAGTCAAATTAACTGTTGATGCATCATCACATGGATTAGGTGCATGCATTCTGCAAGATGAACATCCAGTGTGTTACGCCTCACACACTCTCAACAAAGCAGAACAGAACTATGCATAGATCGAAAAGGAAATGATTGCTATTGCATATGGAGCAACAACATTTCACCAATACATCTATGGAAGAAGAGTGCTTGTGGAAACAGATCACAAACCACTAGAAAGTCTGTTTAAGAAACCATGATTATACTCAGCACCACCACATATTCAACGTATGCTGTTAAAACTACAACAATATGATCTTGATGTTCATTACAAACCAGGAACTTTAATGTTCATTCCAGATACACTCAGCAGAGCTCATGGCTCAAACACAGATTGTCATGAAACGGAATTTGAAGTGCACACAATTGAAAATTTGCAAGTTTCCAAAGATAGATTTTCAGAGATGAAGTTGGACATACAGAATGATGAAACACTTCAAAAGCGGAAGAATGTAGTTCTTCATGGATGGCCTGAGATGTCAAGTGAAATTGATATTCAAATCAAACCATATTGTAATATTACAGAACAGATCACTTACATCGACGAACTCTTGTTGAAAGGTGATTGTATAATAGTTCCAGAATGCATGAGAAAAGAAATGCTAAGGCAAATTCACAGAAGTCAATTGGGAATTGAAAAGTGTCTACTGGCCAAGTATGAATTCTCAGATCCGTGATGTTGTTTCACAATGTGGAGTTTGTTGTCACTATAGACACAAACAACAAAAATAACCACTACATTCACATGAGATCCTATAATGACCCTGGCAATTGGTTGCATCGAATTTGTTCTAATTGGATCGTGAAAATCACGTCATGGTTGTGGATTTTGAAGTTTCAAAACTGAAAGATACAAAGAGTAACACTGTCATTGAAGTTTTGAAAGAAAACTTTGCTCAGCATGGCATACCATAAATAGTAAAATCTGACAATGGATCTCAGTATTCAAATTATGAATTCAAAGCGTTTGCAAAGATTTATGGATTTGTTCATATCACATCATCCCCAAGATATCCACAGAGAAATGGAATTGCAGAGTGTATTGTTCAAACAGTAAAACAAAATTAGACAAAAAAAGCAAAAGAAACTGGAAGAGATCCATATCTGGCATTGCTAGATTTCAGGAATACACCAATTGAAAATGTAGGTACACCAACTCAGTTGTTGATGGGTCATCGTACATGGACTACTCTACCCACTAGACCAAAACAGTTCCCAGTGGAGCTTGGTGTTGTAAGGCACAAAATGCTGACACAACTTAATTTGTTACGGTCAGAACCAAAACATTAGTGTCCACTGTGCATTGTTTTATCTTGGTGTGCTAGTCATTGACAGTGTCAGCTACATGAAGCAATATCCATGTGTCTGCCTCCTCGTGGATGCGTGGGCTATACTGGTGACATCTATTGGCTGCTTGCATATGATATTTTTAAGATGTGTGGAGATGACCCGTCACTTCGGTTCCATCAGAACTGAGGGTTGGTAAGGAAGGGAAACAGTTCAGTCTTGTTTTTGTCAAACCTTAGAAATCCATGTTAATAGGCAGGAATTTTATTCAGTAGCTCCATCTGTCTCTGTATGCCTTTTGCTTCAGGTGTTTGATCCTAGGTGAATCACACCTCATAGCCTGTTGTTGCTGTGATGCAAGGGAGGAAGACCTGGCTTGCATATTGAAACATATTCTTGGCTGTCCTAGGTTTTAGCTTGTTAGCAGATGCTGCATCATCATAGACGATTACCTGAACAGGAGGTTATTAAAATTGCAATCTGAAGTAACAAGATCCTCAAGGCAGTCCACAAGGTTAGTTTCCCCATATGTGACAGTGATAGTGGCCATGCTTGATTCTCATGCTCAAAACAATGTTCCAGGTTGCCATCCTGTACTTGGAAAGCAGAGTAAAGTCGGAAAACATAGCAGCCATTTTGCACTTTCGATTTATTTTGACGTGGATGGCATTTGAGGAATGGTAGCTAAGTACCCTTGATTGATTCTTGAATGGAATTTGTCTCTGAAACAAGCCGTTCTTTCACAAATATCTCATACTCGTTCTGCCCCAAATTCTTAAGTCTATGCAATTTCTTAGCAGTCGAGTTTGAGTAGATCATAGCTGCTTAAACAAAATGGATTGCCATCTTTTCTATAGTTGTCAGCAATTTGACATCTCGGAAACATTAGTTCAGTGTTTGATCTGTTCATGATGTATCGAATGTGTTTCCTTTTAACTCATCTCCATGGATGACTCAGGCTGTTCTTTTGGTTTCGCAATGTCTGGTCCATATACCACCCAATAGCTAAGCACTGTTGGATTATCTGTCAGGTCTATAGCTCTACCATAATTTCACAGCAGCATTATTTTGTTCATGAGACTGGATAATGACAATAGCAAAGGGTGAGTGTCCTGCCTTCCTGACTGTCAATGTCCCTTCTGGCAATTCATCAATCCGCCAAATCTCTCAAATGGACTGGAGTCCTGGCATCATTTGTATGGTCTAATGCAAAATATTGTTCAGGACACCAAAAAAACAGAAGCAAGTATGCCTCTCAGATTGGTTGAATACAAATCATCACTTCACTTACATTCGAAGAACTATAAACCTAAATTGAAAATGGATACTTGCTTCAGCTTTGATGCTACACCACCCTTTGATTGGTATCAGATAATCGTCTTCTTAGAAGTCTGCTGCTGTAATATGCACATGCTTCTGGCAGTAGTATGTGCAGAGTACAAGATGTGACTTGGCGAGTTTTAGGAGTGCATGTTACATGGGTAACTTTTAAGAATGAATATGCTGTGCCGAAGGTGTTAGCTCCAACCTATACAAGGATATCCTTCCAACCATGATCATCAAGAAGATCCCCATACCCTTTTAAGGGCTGCTATGTCGATATGAAGACCACTAAAGATCACAATGTAATTATTTTCACCGTGACTTGTTGAATGTTTAAACATGTTTTGCCACTTCATTTAAAGCTGCATACTAAACTATATAACCAAATTGTGACTCACATGCATGCATAGACATAGTGTAAGAAGGTACAAAATTATGAGTTTTTTGTTTAGTTCTGGACTACTAGTACTACTTATAAAATGACAAATACTATTTATTTTGAATGAAAACAACTGAAGAAATAACAATGTGTTCATAAACTGGTCCAGAATTTCTTGTAAATGTTTTATCAGATACTAACTTTTGCTCTAATTTTAATTCTATCTATCTGTGATATTTGAATGTTTGCACAATTCTTTACTCTGTGTTTTATTTGACTATTTAATGTTTATATTGATGTTGATCATCTCCGAATGTTTTCCATTGACCATAGTTTGACACACAATAGCCGATGTATTGTGTCGTGCTGGGGTGTCGTTAAGCATTAAATCCATTAATTAATTCAGTCATTCATAAATTGAATTTAGTGATGCTAGAAAAGCACGAAGAAAATACTTTCTCATTCAGAATGTGCTGTAGGAAGTTTAACAAAATGCACCCCTTTATATGAAATGGAAGTACCTATAAATCAGTTTAATATGAACCATGTAAATATTTGGACTGTAATTATATAAGCTATTTTTCGGCAAAGAAAACATATAGATACCATAGTTTCTTAAGAGATATAATTTCATTTGGCTTATGTTCTATGTTTTTCCCTAGGAATTGCCCCTACCAAACATGATGTGTAATGACATACATCTATAAATTATTGTAATTCATTGTGTAAAGAACAAACAATAACATAAATTCAAAAGCATGCATTAGGTTTCGTTGTGACCAAGTTGACCATTTTTCAAACTATAGGACGACTTTGTAATGCCCTAAATCTAAAATAACTATTTGTGTTTGTTTGGCGACACCATTCGATAGTCTACAAAAAAATCTTCGTCGTTTTATATATTACAGTTAAAATATGTAATGCCCTATTTTCCTTTTGAAGACAGATTTTTTTTTTTTAATAAGATTATTCTTCGTTTCCATTCAAAACATACATAATTTCATATTATAATGACAATGATTATTACTTAAAAGACGAACTGTCAATAATATACCCAATACATTACACGTATTACATAATCAATGGCATGTGCAGTTTCTCCCTACGATGGCTTTCATGTATAATGTTATTGTTTTTATGCTCGATGCCATATAACTCTAAAAAAAGTATTGAGTAAGTCATTAAACAAGCCATATCCTTCCTTGTCTCTATGTTGTTGTTGTTTTTTTTTTTTAATGTTTTAAATGTTATTAATTACTAGGTTCGGCCATTTAGTGACCATTTTAGTGCTTACCTGCATTCCTTTGTGGTGCCTTCCTTTTTCTAAGCAGACTGGATCGTTTTTCTATATGAAAACAGCGATCAGTGGCATCAATTGGCGCACATTTATCTAGACGATAAATAAGCAGGTGAAAAATAGAGAGAGAGAGAGAGAGAGAGAGAGAGAGAGAGAGAGAGAGAGAGAGAGAGAGAGAGAGAGAGAGAGAGAGAGAGAGAGAGTGTGTGTGACAGTGACATAAACAGACAGAGAGACAAACAGAGACAGAGAGACAGAGAGAGGTTGTGGGGACTGGCTTGAGAATTACGAAGTACCACCCAGAAGGGACATTATGTAGACTTGTTGTTGTTTGGGGTTGTTGTTTTTGTTGTTTTTGTTTGTTTGTTTTTTAGGGGGGAGAGGAGGTATTCCACATTGTATATGTTAACAAAAAAAGTTTTGGTAATTGGACATCTGGTGGTGGGAAAATGTAGCGGTGAAGTAGAACCCCTATTCTCAATAACAGGGCCAACCACTAATAGCATTTTTGGGAGAGCAGATAACAGAAAGAATCTTTCAAATGATGTCAGACACAAGACATTTGACACAGGTGATCTCCATGGGAAGTTCGTGACATCCAATCAATGAAACACTTGAGTTTTCAACATGACGGCCATTGTTTAAGATTACACGTAATACATAATCAATTGTATGTGCAGTTTGTCCCTACGTTGGCTTTCATGTATAATGCTTTTGTTTGTATGCTCGACGTCATATAACTGTAAATATAATGTGTTGAGTAAGTCATTAAACAAGGCATATCCTTCCTTGTCTGTATGAGGTTGGGTTTTTAATTTTTTTTAAATGTTATTAATTACTAGGTTCGGCCATTTAGTGACCATTTTAGTGTTTACCTGTACATGCCGCCATGTTGTTATATAGACATTCATTATTTAGATATATCTTAATACAGTTTTTCAATAGTATTCATGTTATGGTATTTTATATGTTTAAAACATGCTGAACCTAACGTATGATGTGCATAAAAAGGCCTCTGAGGGTAGCAGTGGCAAATATATGGGTTTAATATATCAGAGGCGTCGGAAATAAATTAATATTGGGGAGGCGAGTGTTGACCCCAGCGAAGCGAAGTTGTGCTAGAAGGTCTGGGGACATATCTATCAATGAACAATTAGAAATGTTAATATTGCGATACTTTGTCAAGATGGCTACCATTTTTTTCAAGAATTGTACCTTACTGGCATGTATAATAACAACTTAGTTAAGCGATAAATAAGCAGGTGGCAAATAGAGAGAGAGAGAGAGAGAGAGAGAGAGAGAGAGAGAGAGAGAGAGAGAGAGAGAGAGAGAGAGAGAGACAGAGAGAGAGAGAATGACGAAGTACCATCAAGAAGGGACATTATGTAGGCTTGTTGTAGTTTGGGGTTGTTTTTTTGCTGTTGTTGTTGGTTTATTTTATTTGTATTTATTTATTTATTTATTTATTTATTTTTATTTTTTTTGGGGGGGGAGGTATTCCACATCGTATATGTTAACAAAAACATTTCTATTATATGCTCTGACAATAGTTCTACTAATTGGTATCCATTTTTGAGATGTTACCATAGTGTGGCTCCTAA
>JAECMU010058774.1:9749-21365 GCA_016106625.1 Dracogyra subfuscus
ACACCAACCTCCATCCAGCATTTTCAATTCTTTCCAATGTTGTAATTTTTAAAGTCTCAAGGAGTATTCTTCTCCCTTCCAGCAGGGAGTTAATGCCCAGTTGAAAATAAAAGCTGACATGATCTGAACCCTGTGTCACATAAATATAAAGGTAATTTCTCAGAATTGCAAATCAGATCAGATTTACTTTGTGAAAAATCATTTTACACAAAAAAAGATTGAAATCTGATAAAATAAATGTAATAATTATAATATAAAAAATAATGATAAAAATAAATAAAAAAAAGAGCTGAAAATTCACATCTCATGTTTGTTTCATCTTTCAAATTTAAAATACATTTAGCTTTAAAAACAAAATATTTGGATTTTGTTTTTTAAACTAATCAAAATGTTACCAAGTTATGTTTTGGCTGATATTTTTAACACACATTTTTGCCAAGACATTTTCATAAGTCGCACGTAATACTGAATGGCAAATATTTAAAAAAATCAGCTACAAATTCTAATTTATATAAATAGCATGACGTTTAGTGGTTTTTAAATGAACATTCTTCCACTTAATCATTTTCTTTTTACCGGGTACATGGATTGTCAAGGATATTTATACACAATTTTACATTTCATTGTAGTAGCAGACAAGTGTACAAAACTTTACATTTTATTGTAATGGCAGACAATGTAACAATGATTCACCAATAACAAAAATGACTAGCTGTCAAATTATTAGTTTTAATCTTGGACTTTTACAGGGGTGAGAAAATCCAGAATGATAATTTTGTATTATACTAGTAAAATTAACAGTGAACACATGATTTCCAAATAATTCTATCACGAAAATGAGAAATACCCCCCCCCCCCAAAATGCCCCATACTACAATTAACAAAATAACCACGTAAGTAAATGTTATGTGCAAAACACTGATGAAAATTCACTCTTATCCTGAATACAAGTTAATCGGCATTTTCCAAAGACATAATTATAGGAAATTCAAAGGACACAACTCACTTGAACTTCAAGCACTATAACTTTTAAAACAAGCTTAGGTAGTAGTCTTGATTCAAGAATTGCAACAATAATGCCTTCAAAACAGCTGTTGGGTTTGTTTGATTAACTATTCATTCACAACTCACAGAGCACACTTATAAATAAATAACAAAAGATTCAGTTTTGGCCTCAGTTGTTCTGCAGTCTTCGCCATTAGCAAACTCAAGGCAAGCTAAAAATCACTTTTAAAATGGTGCTAAATGAACGATCATCTGATGTTTCAAATAAAATTTATTAAAAATACTACACAGCGATTAATTAGCCACTCTAAAAACTTGTACAGTGAATGTGAAGTGATCACTTGTCTTCTTTAGCAAAGACTGTTCTGCTAAGTACTAGTTTTGGCATGCTATGGGCTTACTTAAATCACAAAAATTAAACTGCATTATCTTGTCTCAAAGATAGTTTGGTTAAACTATCAAATTTTACACTAGTACGTAACCATTTTGTATTTTAATACTGATTTCTATCCAAAGACAGCGAGTGCACATTTTAGTGGGACGGTTCTGGACACTACAACTTCCATCTTACTAAACACTATCCTGGTCAGACAGTCCAGATGAGCATACATGAACCACAACTGGATACAAATAAAAATGAAAATATGAATGTAATATCAGACAAGTTTTGGAACCTGAGAGTGTTCTCAAACCCAAACCTTTGGACAATTTTTGCAGAGCATGCAGTAAGCCAGTAATTTAAGCCCCATGATTCACCTAACATCGGAATATTAATTCTTCATTAAAACGAGTAGAAACCAAATTGACCGTCCACACTATCAGGGATTTTTGGGGCATGGTCCCCATGTCCAATGGATTGAGAAAAGTAGCACAAGTAAATCATACTTGTAATACTTTTTTCATGCAGTACGTCATGAAATTAATGTATTACAACAGACACAATTAAATATCTATATTGGCAATTTGTAGCTTAGAAATTGGGAAAGAACCCATGTTGGGAAACACAGAATGTCAGGATAAACCCTTTAAGTCCTATATTATGAAACACTCTAGAGATCTAGCATAATCTTATACGAAACTTAGTTTCAAACAATTTAGATTTTTTAATTATTACCACACAGACAAGGCTTTAAAAGTTAATAATGTTTATATTACAAAAAATAAGGGTTTTTTTTGCCGAATTCCAATGCCAATAATATACTACAGCACTGTACAGTATGAGTATTATTTTATTCTTGCTTATTGCTTACAAGAAAATTCTCAACATGTAATTGCACATTTTGACTAGTATTTATAATTAGCATAACTGGAAGTGGAGACACTCCTGTTACAGTGTTAATAAATCAATCATTTAGAGTAGACCATCCACATTCAATATTGTATGTTACAACAAAGTATATTTTTGCAGGGAGAAATGACTGAGTGCAAGTCGATGTAATAAAGCATTAATAAACACGGTGAGAGAAGGTAGTCGACGGCAACTGTGGATGGTGGAAACAGGCAAGTTAATTAAAACTGTGCAGCATTTGTACTTTACATAACTAAATGATGACATAATAAAGTGAGGCATCCAAAAACCCTGTTGTTTACTGAACCCATAATCTAACCAAGTGTTTTATATACATGTATCCAGTTCCAATTGTTAAGAACACAACAGGCATTTCAACAACATGTTTAACATACTACAAGAAAAGAAAAAAAGAGAGAGAAGAAACCTCAACAAACCTGCTCATTATTTAACATACTTAAAACATAAAACACTTTTAACATACATACACAGCTGTGAAGGCCATATAATCAATGGTAAAACAAACTTTCAAAATCATTTAAATATCACAAAACTAAAAAAAGAAAAGAAAGCCAGTCAAGATTTTTTTGATTAACTAAAATTTGTCAAAAACGATGTACACACTTTCCAAGATTCTTAATTTCTGAAACTTTTAAATTTTATGTTATCTTAATCACTTAATTTCTTACATAAACTGTACGACTAAATAATTTTAGATTCTCTCTTCAAAAACATTGTGGCTACAAATGCATACAGCCGAAATCCTAAAACTGATATAAGACCAATACAGATATTTAACAATAAATTGTATCCATAAGGGCTCGAAATTAATTCTGTAGAATGGGAAGCAATCTCGGTTTCTGACAACGTAATCAGGAAGCAACAGGATCTGGCTCAGTTAGTAGAATACTTGCTCGATGTTCTTTGGTTGCAGGATCTAGCCTCGTCAGTGGATCTATTGTCAGATTGGGTTCCCAATCCCCACCCCCATCCCAACCAGCATGCCCCACGACTGGTGTATAAGGCCGCAAAATGTGCTGTCTTGTCTGTCAGTTAGTTCAAATAAATTAAAGATCCCTTGCTTCTGCTGCTAGAAAAATGTAATATGTTTACTCTAAAAACTATGAGTCAAAATTACCAAATGTTTGACATCCAATATCAGGTGATTGATTGTTGTATGAAATGGAACATGGTGGCCAACACAAATGTGAAGAAATCAATGAAAACACACCGACATAACATGGAATGAATGTTGAAGTTCATACAGAAGAGGAAAAAAACATGCATGCAGTGCTACAAATATGAAAAACAGATGAGGTGTAATAAATAAAACAGAACAACTGACATAATGTAAAGTACGTTTACCTCTGTACAAAAAAAACAACCTAGTTTAATTCAGACAGATTTGCTTTCCCCTGTAAAATATTCTCATCGGGTTTGTTACCGGGTTAGAAAACCAAGAAACGTTGAATGCCCTGGTGATTTTTACCCTAGAAAGGTTGCTAGCCCCATCCTCCAATCTCCAAATGGTTCGAACCCTGTAACCAGAGCTAAACAAAATTGTGGCATATCCTGAGAAGACAAAAGTATTGGATTTTTTTTATTATGTGGGTTATAGATTTGCTGAATTTAAAAAATCAGGAATAAAGAGAGAGATAATCAAATCAACACTAAAGGTTGGAATGTAACTACTCACCCTGGGGACTTGGAACTATGAATAGCATTGTTTAATTTGTATTCACCCAAAGTGATTTCTACGGCCCAGGGGCAAGTGTTTAATTTCTATCCTTGTGTTATGTTATTATCTACAAAATGGAATTAACAAAATATTTCCCACATAAATTGGCGATATTTCCATCTTTGCACAAAAAGATAACAAAAAAGTAAAAGGCATGGAAACTAGTTTTGCTAGTGACTAGTATATCTTGAGGCAAGTTTTCAAAATGACAATATAAAAATAAACACAATTTTGGCTGCTAACAAGATGATAAACTTAAACATGAACAGAAAAACAAATGACCAGTAAGAATAGTGAAAGTACAATTTTTACAAACAGATCTACCATCATCGAATGTGACCACCAGTATGTTATTAATTCAAAAATGGATAAGAAAGCATATTTTTAAACAAGATATATTTAAAACACTGGCAGTGTACAAAAAGGAATAGTTAGCACTGGATTGAATTTTTAATTCTTCAAAATTAGTTTTTACTACTAACTAGATGGCAAAACATAAGACTTAACGAAGTGCAATACATAAAAATCATACAATTTATCAGAAACCCAGCTCCCATCCCCACTCCAGTTAACAGTAAGTTGTCTTGCATTCTTTACCATGGGACGGCAGAACAGATGTTTATATATCAGTAACACTATTGGACCATTAGCAGGAACATAAGGCCGAACATTAAATTCAAGCAAACCACCAATAGGTTACATGTATGTTGTTGGGATTATTCTAATACATAAAAATTATAATGTTCAGAATCATCAGAACTTACATGCAATGTATTAAAAAAATACATTTTGGACACTTGCAAAACACTTTTAATCAAACTTATGGTAAAAGTGAAGATACTGTCATGTAGTCTAGTAGTAGTATAAAAATCGTTTCGCTTATGACTTGCAATTAACCAATTTTTTATTTTAATTGTGATAAATTTAAGAAAATGCAAGTTTACGGTAACAGACTTGGTGATTCACTTGGCTATGAAAATATAATTCAGGTAACCGAACAATCAATAATCCAAGTAAACATCACATGAACACACCTCAGTTTAAAATTCAGAAATATTGTCGCCTGAAATGGCAAAATAACAAAATGATTCAATCTCATGGCTAACACCTTTTGTGTACATACATACATGAATATGCGTTAAGATTTATGACATGTACAATTGGTATAGCTGTAAGTTAAAAGATTTGGCACGTGCTCTATTTTGGATTGTTACAGACAAGTGAATAACTCACTAGCACAAAAGTAAACATGCCTTGCACTGTATATAACTGTAAGATATTGTGTAGCAAAAAGATATACTTGTGAAAAAAAAAAAAAAAGAGGAAAAAGAAAACAAAAAATCATAATTTAAAAAAATGGAGTCAAGTTGATTTCAATCAGAAGGTTTGGTTTAAAGAATATTGAAGCACAGGTTATCACTAAAGACACTTTAATAAACACATTGACAGTATAAAAAGACGATTAGAAATCGATGCAGCTCATTAATATGAAGTAAAACATATACAACGTTATTTGCTATTGCATTAAGAATACAGCATGATTTTATTTTCAATGTTAATAAGATAATGGGTACTATGGCATGGTTCTGGGCATTAAAAAAAAAATAATTAAAAAAAAAAAAAAGAGTATAAGTCAGTATTCCAAAAATACCAGTAATAATTATTTGGCCAAAATCCTGCATTCTCTTTTTTTTTCTCATTGTATCAGGGTTTTTTTTTGTACTTACAGGTTTATTTTAAAATAAGAAAACAATGTCAATGCAAGTTCATATTATAGTAATTGTAATGGCTCACATTAAAAAAAAAAGAGAAAAAAAACGGTATTTCAATCATATCTTTATCTTTGCTGTCAACATTAAAGATAAGAAACATGCAAAAATAGGTAAATTAAGGCAAAGATCAAGGTTTTCTGGGTTTTTTAAAAGGACTACCTGTGTATGCCAAGATGGGGGAAACACCTCTTGCAGGTTGTGACTAGGCAAGAAAACTTGCCATCTCAATTAGCACTTGTCATCTCACCAATACTAGACATTTCACGCCTGGGATCGTTTTGCGCAGTGATAAAAATGTACCTTTGTTTTTAAAAACTCCACTTTTTTGGCGACTTCTACCAAAGTGTCGCAGCAAATATTTGCTAAGAAAATAAGTGTGGTAAAAAATCACCTGAAGTGACTTACAGTATCAACAAAACTCAACAAGTAATAAAATCAATATATATCTAGGTTACAAAGCCAGGATACAGAAAAATATCAAACTTATTAACACACCTCGTTGCCTATTTAGTCCAATGCCACATAACTAATTAAAATGTGTTACCTTTCTTTCTTCTTTTTTGGTTATATTTGGTTACTGGCCAAAACCCTCTAGTTTTCTTAAAGAGGTACTTATTTAGACATTAAGCAATACAGTGGGAGTTTATGGTTGTATTGTTATATATGTGTTATAAATGGAAAGACACTTCAAGGTACCTCTTCATGAAGTAAGTATAGCTCTTTATTGCTCTATTTCTTAAAACTAAAAAAAGTACTGGGTATGATAAGAAAAGAGTATTGTCTCTTGTAAACTGCATATACATTATGCTAATTTTTTCTGTCACTAATGTCAGTCAACAGGTTAATAAATAACTGTTTAACAATGAGTGCTGTTACTGGCATATCAATATATATTATGATTCAAGAGGTATATGAATACATTATGATACACCCTACCTGTACCAACATATTCAATCATTTCTGAAAAAGTCCTTATCAGTCATACTCAAGTCTGAACATATTCAAATTTATATTTTTTTGATGGTGAAAAAAAAAAAGAGAGAGAAAAAAAAAAGTCAAATCTTTAACAAAAGGGACTTGCAAGTCACAATAAATTTACTTCACTGAGGTGACTCAAATGTAATTTAAGTAACAAACTTGGTAGGTCTTTTTCTTATTTTGTTAGAAGACTCCTAGATGTAAATGTATTAATATTACTAGATATATATTGCTAAACAGGAGACCAACATGATGAAAAAAAAAAATTATGGTTATAGCAATCCTTACTAATACACATTAGTGATGCTTCTAATTGACAAGTTAACATTGAAGTGCGATACACTACATGGCATGTTAACTTACCTAGTAAATATTTGCATTTTATCCTATCTGAAACTAGTAAACAAAAAACAATTATTATCCTAGTACTTAACTACAAAATACTAGTTTATGACAAAATACACATTATGCATGTTTCAACAATGGAAATCAATAATGGGGTTAATTTTAAACCAGTAAACTATGGTCAACTCAGCATTAAACATTGATCTAAGTAACTGGGATAAATAAATAAACTGGTGTTGTTATGTAAATGTAAAAACAGTCGTGTACCAAGAGCAACAATTTGTTTGTTTTTTTGCATGGTCTTTGTGTAATGGCAATTTGTTTTAGTTTTTAAATAATGACAATGTTTCTCCATTCTTTTGAGAAATCACCGATTTGGTGTTCTGAAAAATCACTTTCACTGCTGTTCAGAAATCACAGTTACACTGCCTTTTAAGAAATGGAATTTATCAGACTGGAAGATTTGCACAGCTCCTCCATCTTAAACCTCGATCTCCTCTTCTGCAGTATGTTCCACTATGAATCAAAACAGATACTGATTCAGAAGCATAAGCGGTATGGTAACTTGGAACACTTTTCTTCTTCTTTTTTTAAACATACGTAGATAATTATTTACACAAAACAAAACATTGACACATGATTTATGCATTTTTCATCCATCATTTCCATTCAGTTCACAAATAATTTACAGGTATGCTAATCCAATCAATGGTCAGGTGAGACAGAATGAAGTCGGTCAAGTTTACATCCATTCAGAAATCATTTGCTTACACATTTTTATGTTCACTCCCACACACACTACACACTCACACACACACACACACACATTGTTTCTGTTACTGAGAATCATGAGAAGCGATGGATGCCTGCTATCATACACAAGCGCTCTCTCTACATTATCTGTACAAAACATCCACCAATACCACTCAGCTCATTATCATCTGTACCCATTGCTAGAAATCTGAATATTTTCCTTTTTGTTAGTCGAGTTTTTCCGTCTTTTGCCGTTGGAGGGTTTGAAAACCTTGTTTGTAGACGGTGCACTATGTTGCCGGTGGTAAGTCTTGTTCTGTACGACTGGAGCACTATTCTGAGGACTGCTTGACTGCGCGGCGGAGCAGTATGTCTTGCTAACGGATGCCGATCGGTACGTCACCGAGCGGTTTGATGATACGCTGCTCGTGCTGCCGTCACGCGACTTGCCCACGTGGGGATGTTTGTTAAAGTCTCGACTTCGCGCAAACTCTCTCACAGGAACGGAACTAGCACGGATGGGTTTTTGCTGGGGATGACGCAGCTTGGACTCCATGTTGGCATCTTCGTCCTATTAAAAAAAACACAAAAAAACTTTATTTTTAAATGCTTAATACCAATATAATACATCTAAATACCTAAAACAACATTTTATTTTAATACTAATATAATATACTCAAATACCTAAAACAAAATTGAAAACACAAGTATGTAACACAAATAGTTTTCTATCGAAATAAACCCACACCAGCAAACAATTAATATTAGGATAGTATATCTAAAAATCTAGAACTAAATTGTAAATTTATTTTTTTGTCTAAAATAAAACACTATTTTTAAATATATAAAATAAATAATGGTTTTACCAAAAAATAACAAAATCATATTTTTAAATAGTTAGTATTTTCAATATGAAAACTAAATTGTATGTTTATATCAAAAACAAGCCTAGTTTTAAATATTTAAACAAAAAACTGCAATGTTATTCAAATTACTAAGCAAGATAAAACATGATACCTACTAGCAACCTAAAATATCAAAGCCTAAGAAGAAACACAGATTTCTAGAATTGTTGTCATTAACAATAATTTCTATATTTTTCAGTAAATCTTTTCTCAAACTATTTAAAGGAAAGACCTCGGCATCTCCACTCACCGTGTCGCTTGCTAAACTCGAAGAGCTTGAAGCGCTAGAGCTGGCCGATGACTTGTAACCCGAACTGTTTCCGTAGTCAGAGTTCTCACTGTCGCCGGGAGAAACCTGTCCAACGGGTTCAACATCACACTTGGACTTGTGCAAAATGTTGTTGTTGTTGATGCTGCAATGTCTAAAAAGACAAACACAATGTATTGATCAAGTAAGCTTCCACAATGTCCAGACTCTACAAATTTACAAAGCAAATTTACAATATACCACCTACTTTTTATGCTTCCAGTTATACTCCTCCTTACAGTGTTCAGTAGATATAACCAACAAGTGGTTTGTATTAAATTAACCATTCTCAACACATTTGTTTTTGTTTTCTTTAATTCCTACTTCATGTGGTAGATTGTCATAGAACGTTTATCTCCATACATCAAGTGTAGCCTGCCCAGAGGCAATCGGATGCATTCCAGAATCAAACTTTCTTAACCTTAACCGATACACAGTTGTGATGTCGGGACTTAATTGGTATTAGTATTCCTGAAGGTGTGAAGATCAGTTATTTGCTGCACCTTATAGCTGTTAAAACATCCCATTTAAACAACAACAAACATTTACTGTGGCCACTTAATACAGGTATTTTAGCGTTAAGACAGGTGACCGCTTATTATAGGTGCATTTACATCATAAATCGTTCGGGAGGGGAAAAGTGGTTACTTAAGGCTGATTATAGGTGTCCCCTACAACAGGTTGGACTATACACACACATATATATATATATTTTCAAATAACCACCTACTTTCATAGATAAAGATCACCCTGGTTTCTTATAAGAGACTTGCTTTCAGGTCAGTACAGAGTAAGGTATGCTGTCATGAATTAATAAGTATAACTATTGTGTATGCATGGAAAAGACCAATGTTAACTGAAAGCTCTGTATTAAAATTATTAATGTCAGTCTGCCTCGACTTTGGAGATTGAACAGTGTGTGCACTCACTTGACCGTGGAGTTGGCCAGGTTGATTCTCGAGGTGGCCACACTGGCGTAAGTTGGAACTGGGACTGGGACAACGTTCTGTGTAGACAGGGAATCTTTTGGACCGAAATTAGCCTGAACCCACTCTCGATATTCAACCACTTCATTCGTCACCCGTACAATACGGCCAAGAATGCTGAAAAGTAATGACAGACATTGATACAGTATGGTAATGAAATTATAAATTATTAAAAACAAACTGTGAACAAAGTTTAGAGAATTCTAATCAACATTTTAAAACAGTATATGGTGATTTCGGTACATACTGTCACTCGTTTGAAGGCTTAGGTACTGGTAGTTATAATTTTTGTACTTCAATTATCTCTGAAATTTAATAGTTAACTACAGTGTAATACTAGACGAAGTGATAACTGCTGTGCACAATTAATATAACAGATGAATATAACATTAACACAGGAAAAGCTTCAGACAAAAAGGTACCTGTGATTTCCCCGCAGGAAGTGACTATTCAGTGGTGCCACGGTATGAGACAACACCAGATATGCATACTCGAAGGCTTGTTTCACTTGCATAGCACCGTAAGAACTCCGACCAATATCATTGCCTGAAAAAAAAACCCCAGATTACCAATAAATATTCAACAACAAAAGCTTCATATTTTATCAAATTCAAACAGAATCCACTTGATACCATGTCAGGAGAATCTTGGAGACAGCTTTTTTTCCCATGGGTCTTTTTGTTTGTTTCCAATGTACTAAGTAATTAATTAAATCAGAATTTGATTCTAACAAATAATATAATTATTTTCTGGATATTATTTTTTTTAATGTTACCTGAAGATTGGATTTGGGACCAATCACTGGGGTTTTCTTAAAACTGATATAATTTTTTGTTTTAAAATAACATTATCTGCAAGAATTTTATTGGGCAGAATCCTGTAAAATGTGCCCTGAATAAGATGAAGAAAAAACAAACACATGAACATTAAAATCAACACCTGGAAAATATCAAATTCTTCTGTACTTTAGTAATGACAGTTCTTTTTTTTAAGTAGTAGACTTGTTTTTTGTTACTGACAATCCAGTAATGGCAAACTCACCTTTAGTGAGAGGGTCTTCAATGCAAAGTAAGGAAGGACGGTAGCCACTCTCCATCTCTCGAACAATGTGATCTTTTGGCACATAAGCTCCACCATTCTTTATTCGAATACCTGTCTTCAGGTAGTTGAAATTCCTGCCGTACAACTCAAAGAATTCTATCAACAGTACTCCAAGGTTAGCACCCTCATAGGTAGCATCGGTCCTTGGATGAAGCTGAAAGCAAAAAATGTTTTTATTATGAAGTCCTGGCTTTACATAGGAGTACATTTTCAAAGCACAATGCACACCAATTTTTAGATGCTAGGAGTTAGCAGTGAACAAAAATGTGATCTGTCTATTAAGATGATAAAAAATATGACAAAAGTAGTCATGTAAGAAAATAGGTTTTCCTCAAAATGACGTAAATGAATATTAAGCTTTTGTTAAAGGAACTCTTCATATATTAAACACAAACTGAAGTAAACGCCTATTGTGTGTATCATATAATCAAAACACAA
>JAECMU010058777.1:0-10479 GCA_016106625.1 Dracogyra subfuscus
AACGTGCGTCGAAAAATGATCTAACCTGACCAACCTGATTGGTTGATTCAGTCAGGCCACACTTTTGCACGGACTTCTGCCGACAACATTTAAAACGGTTGCACGACACTTATTGTATTATCCCTCCTAGCAATGAGAAAATAACGTTCCTGATATTCATAAGTGAGTAGAGTTAGATCATGCTGTTAATGTAATTAGTAAGAGATATAATCAGAATCTTAACTGAATATAATAACCAAAGAAAATATGAAAAGATAGACAGACTGAAAACCAGGAACGCTACAATAGTAATGTAAGCGTAATGCAAAACGGCAGCCAGTTTTAATGTGGGTAGCAGACGTTTCGTTCTCAAACCAGTTCGCCACAAATCAGTTCGACCCCACTACATGCATATAATGAGATTTAAAAATGCATATGTTTCAATGTACCTACATAAAAATAGCATTGGTCCCAAGTTTGTTTGTCACTTTATTGCTAATCTGTAGGTGTGAGACTTAAACTATAATATAGCGGTCAGCATAGCCCAGTGGTACAGTGCCCGCCTGATGCGCGGTCGGTCTAGGATCGATCCCCGTCAGCTAACCACTGGGTTTTTTTCTCGACATAATCATATGTCCGACGCCGATATAACCGTAGTTAAAATGTGTTGACTGCGTTGTTAAACAAAACACAAAAAAACAACTATAATATGTGCTAACAGAGTGCCTTTTTTGTGTGAACTTGTTGATGATTTGTGTGTGTGCGTGTGTGCGTGTGCGTGCGTGCGTGTGTAGGTGTGTGTGTTGGTGTGTGTGTGTGTGTGGTGGGGGGGGGGCTATTTTTATGATGAAGTTTCTATTCACATATAAATAATGATATACTAATTGACATTGTCATTTTGCAAATATATGTCAAACATGACATTTTTCGCACTTTTTAAAACATTGTTTTGAAACGGGTGTTCACGCGCATAAAAATGAAAATATCAGAACATTCTGGAAAAATATTTCCATTAGGTTGGTCACCCTTCAGAAGAAGAAACAAATCCATATAACGGACTACAAAATGGACAAGTGTAAATGTTTCCATTATCGGAGAGGTAAAAGGGAAGTAACTCTTGTTTACACTGAAACAGGTCTCGGTGTAGATGAATAAACTGCAGGTCAAACGCATGATAATAAAATGAAGCTCATGATGGAACTAGACCGTGGCCGGCTGAGATCGATGGCGCGAAACGCTCGATATTGTTTACGGGATTCGCTGACATGTTCCTCGGAAAATTTCTAAAAATAGACGTGTGACATTTCTACTCCTTCTTCTTCGAACGCTCAGAGGGGGACCCCAGTAACTCGACTAAATGCTGCTGTGAGTTGCAGGTTTTCCTTGGGACCGAGTAATTTGTCCTTCAGAGGTTCAGCTCATCCTGGTAGTGGGGACAGTTCTGAAGGAAATGATCGACAGTAATGGCGGCTGTGTCACAATCACATATTTCAGGTTCTCCCACTGGAAATTATATATATATATTTTATACTTGAATTTACAGTAGCCTTAAATTACAGGTAGATTGAAAAAAAAAACCGTACAGGCGTAGTTTAATAAATTATATGTAGATTGAACACATACACAACTAGAGTTTATAAATTACAGGTAGATTGAATACACATACGTGTGTAGTTTTATAAATTACAGGTAGATTGAACACACGTGCATGTGTAGTTTTATCCCCATCAGCTAACCTCTGGGATTTTTTCTCGACATAACCATATGTCCGACGCCGATATAACCGTAATTGTAATGTGTTGAGTGCGTCGTTAAACAAACAATAAAAAAGTGTAGTTTTATAAATTACAGGTAAACTGAACACAGGGACAGGTGTAGTTTAATAAATTACAGGCAGATTGAATACATGCACAAGCTGAGTGTTATAAATTACAGGTAGATTGAACGCACATACAGGTGTTGATTAATAAATTACAGGTAGTTTGAATACATGCACAAGCTGAGTTTTATAAATTACAGGTAGATTGAACGCACATACAGGTGTATATTAATAAATTACAGGCAGATTGAATACATGCACAAGCTGAGTTTTATAAATTATAGGTAGATTGAACATACGTGCATGTGTAGTTAATAAATTATAGGTAGATTTAACACACGCATAAGTATAGTATTGTAAATTACAGGTGTATTGAAGAAACATACATGAGTAGTTTTATAAATTACAGGTGTAGTTTTATAAATTATAGGTAGGATAAACACACATACGTGCGTAGTGATGACGTCAGCGTTGGCACATGTGTTCACAACTGAACGTCAACGTTTACGTTTACAAGCGTGTTCACAGATGAACGCGAGCTGAACCCCGCATGGTGATTTTCGCCAGAGCCATTGTTCCTCCTTCAGTATGCAAACGCAGTCTCCAGTATCAGGGGACTGAGACCACGGCCAGTCGGGTTTCTTCTCTCCTAAATTATGTCCGTTGTCCCACACCCATTCACCAGGTCCTCCAGCAGACGTAAGTCCGATCCACAAAGGTTGAGAATCTAAAAATATCAAACACATCACTGACCAATTAGTCCATGAGCCAGACCAACAGCTGGCATCACCGACCAATTAGTCCATGAGCCAGACAAACAGCTGGCATCACCGACCAATTAGTCCATGAGCCAGACCAACAGCTGGCATCACCGACCAATTAGTCCATGAGCCAGACCAACAGCTGGCATCACCGACCAATTAGTCCATGAGCCAGACCAACAGTTGACATCACCGACCAATTAGTCCATGAGCCAGACCAACAGTTGGCATCACCGACCAATTAGTCCATGAGCCAGACCAACAGTTGGTACCATCTGAGGGCACCACACATAAATGTTAGAATTGTTTTAGTAAACCCTAGGACAAAAAAAAACCCAGTGCATGATGGACTTTCCAATAGGGTAGCTTTACCCAGTGTTTTCTCACTTTTAACACTTATTATTCAGGTGATGAAACAAAATCTGACAAATCTGTGTTTTAGTGTTTGCCAAAGCATTAATAAATATTATAGATCAGTACCCACAATGGGTTCTTGTGTATATGGCACCTTGAGCATTTAAAAAAAAAAATTCAAGATGGCGCCCATGATGGCTGTCAAAACAGAACTGGAAAGCCATAATGGCCAAGATGATCGTTAGGAGTAACAAGTGATTATATCTTCCATTCTATTTTACCCCAAATAATATTTTGTACTTCAAATACAGTGTTTTATAGGGGCAAGAAATGTAGCTTTTTTGGTGAAGTATCCATAAGCATCTTAAGTCCTCAAGTTGATTAGGGTTAAATGTATGTAACAGAAATTTGATAACTGTTGCTTTTGCAACCTTTTGTATTATAGCTGCAATATCACAGCCTTAAAGGGCTCGGGTGATGAAACGAGATGCAACCTGTTCATGTTTCTTTGTGGTTTCCTCACCGCCCATGGCAGTTCTTGCTAGTAGATCTATCATTTGAACTGAAATCAGAAGGACTTCTGAAATTATGCAACTAATTCGGTGTAGCTTTTTAACTAAATATACCCTTTCCAATTTGCAGTGTCGGTATTCTTTTAATTCTTTGTTGCTCGTATGGGAATAATTCTCGAACAACCGTTGCACTAAAAAGCAACCATAAACAAACTTACACAGAGGCCAGTGTTGTCCATGTCCATGAACAGAGACTACCTAGACACTTTAATGACTACATAAATATCAGATAATGTATGTGGTTCAAATACAACCTAAAAGCAAAGGCAGTATGATACGTAATATATGCAAACTGTCAAGGGTGTCCTATACATAAAAGAGATTTTATTAGGTTGATATTTTCACATTGTCCATTTAGTTTTATTTGATTAAGGATACATTTGGCGTTAATTTGTACTATATTTCAGGCTTTAGAAAAATATTCTACATTCTTGAAATTCTAAACATCGAATATTCCACTACCTTTTAGGAACTAATGCTTTCTGGAATGTTTTGGTACTTTCTAGAATCTTCCAATGGGTTCTATGTTTTAGTTATATATATAATGTTCCTGTACTTTCTAGAATGTTCCAGTGCTGTTTAGAATGTTCCATTTCTTTCTAGAATGTTCTAATGCTGTCCCCAGATGGTGTGTATATATATATATAGGCTTATACGTGCATAGGTCAACTTAGTATTGTTCAGGTGTACAATGTCTTCTTCGCGAAGCTGCTTACATTCTGCTGAATCATTTTGTTACATTTGTGGATTCTACATTGGCTGAAGGCAGGTAAAGCATGGAATCAAAGTATTTACAAAATTTGCAAAAGCTTATGAGGTTTACTTTGGCATGAAGAATGGGAATCAAAACAAATGATGGGCTCCACACACGGTGTGTGGTGCATGTCGATCGAGTTTGGAGGGATAGATGCGAGGTGATACTCTATGCGATACCCCGAATATGGAGTTAACCACAGAACCATGTGAACAACTACCACTTCTGTATGGTGAATATTTCAAAATTCAACGAAACGAAAAAGCGACATGATATTATATATACAGATATTCCATCATCTATTGCTCCAGTTCCACATTCTGAAAAACTGTCTGTCCCGAGACGACATGCTAAATATTTGGAGAGTGAAGGCGAAACTTTTCAATCTAAATCTGAAGAGAAGTAACCACACTTTTCTAACCAGCAGAAACTGGATGATTTGATGCAGGATCTCTGGCTGACGAAGTCTAATGCAGTTTTTAATATCAAGACTGATGTAGTAGAACCTTTTGGACAAATAGTTGTCGAACTACAGCTGCTAAGAAACGACATGAAAGGTTCTCAAAATAGTTTTAGTGAAAGATGATTTATGTTTCTGTAATGACATTAACAACTTGTTTCAAGAACGAGGTATTGGTCATTAACCAATGGATTGGCGTCTCTTCATAGACAGTTTCTCCTCCCGAAGTCTCAGGTGTATTCTTCTGCACAACTGAATTCAGTATTCATCAATACCAATTGGGCACGCTGTGCATATTAAGGAAAACTACGAAAATGTAAAATGTATTCTAGAAACTATAGACTACAACAGGTACAAATGGCAGGTCTATGGCGATTTCAAAATGATTAGCTTCTTTAAAGGACTCCAAAGAGGCTATACACAACATTCCTGCTTGCTCTGTGGGACAGTCGTGCTATATCTCAATACTACCGCGCAAGACGTTGGCTCAAAGAGAACACTTTATTCCATGCACACTTGGTAGAATCAGAGACAGTCATTATGACTCCACTACATATCAAACTTTGTCTTGTTAAACAGTTTGAAAAAAACACTGAACAAAGATGGGGAAGCTTTCAAATACATTTTAAACATGTTTCCACATCTGTCAAAAGCAAAAACCGAAAGTGGTATTTTCACCGGACCAGATGTTCGCAAGATGTTTAAGTTAAAAACATTTGAAGAAACGAAACGCTTCAAGGTCGTTCATTTAGAGAAGTGGTTGGAATTTGTTTGTAGAATAACAAAAGTGGGAATTACGAACAGTTAATAGAAAAGTTGATAAAAGCTTGGATGCCGGATGTCTTTGAAATTGCATTTCCTCCATTCTCACCTAAATGTCTTCAAAGAAAATATGGGTGACATCAGTGAAGAGAACGGCGAAAGATTACATCAAGATATATCAACTGTGAGAAGAAAATATCAAGGGAAATGGGACTGTAACATGATGGATGACTATCTGTTTGGGTTAGTACGTGATGACTCGTCATGCCATCGACGGGAAGTACAAAACACTGTCCATTTGTGATTTGTAATCTTTGTTATTGATTTATACCTGTATAGTAGAACACGGAGACTATCTCTGTAATATATGTGTTAAGGAGTCGCATTACAAAATCCATCATAAATTCGTAAAACATTTCCTACAATTAGTGAAAGAGAGATTCTGTGCCTAAAACTAACACACTAGAAGAAGCAGGGATATTATTGTAACCAGTACACTTTAACTAAACATAATCCATACTACAATTAAGGTAACTAAGAACGCTGTTAAACTCAGATTTGTTCAGCCACCTGCAGTATGTATGTACATTAATCATCAGTGAGTTGCGTGCATGTTCCCATTTAACACGGCAAGGCTGACATTGTGAATTACATTGTATGCAAGTTTACATGTAGATATTGTTTTGAAAAATAATTGGTTTGCCCTTACAAATTAGCAGTTGGTTACAAAATGATTGTATTAGGTGATGCTAAACATATAACTTTGCCATTTCGTTGTTTTTGCAACCATTGTGGAATGTTGGATTTATTCAATGATAAAACGTCTAGTATAAACTATTATTTCGGGGAAATAAATACAAATAAACACACAAGACAAGCACGCACGCACGCACATGTCACATGTACCCCCCCTCTCTCTCTCTCTCTCTCTCTATCTCTCTCTCTCTCTCTCTCTCTCTCTCTGCCCACCCACGCACACACACACGCGTGCGCTTGTATTTATACAGTGTATTTAATTTATCACACGTGCGCTCGCTTTTAGGTTTCACCTAATTAATAGTACAACAAACTCGAACGACAATAACTGACCTGAATAGTACTTGTTCAAACAAGCAGACGTATCCTCGAAGCGTTGTTCGTTTGTGAGAAGCGCCAGAGTACCATTGTAAGTGTTCTTACACACATTTTCGGCCATGATTCGATTGACGTGTTTTTTCTCAAAGACTGTGTAGCACCTACCGTCGCTCGTCCAGTTAATGTCCAAGCCACTTCTGTAGCATTCACCTTAATGGAAAGATTTCATATTAAACATTAGTTCCCCGGTTCATGGGCTACTCTAGTTAAAATAATTTCAGGCGATATACGTAATTTAAAGGACCAGCCAATACGTAACATACATTGAACGAAAAACACAAACTGGCCGTATCCTTCAAAACAATTCAACAATACGGAGCAACATAACAGAACAGCATCGAGCCAAAAGCAGAATAATGACACCCTAAGAAATTCAGACCAGCAACAACTTTCTTGGAGAGAATCAACATCGATGTCACGTGCAGTTTAACGACACCCCAGCACGAAACATGCATCGGCTATTGGATGTATTAAGCATCTAATAATTATTTCACACAATACTGAAGTATTTATGTTTAGTTCCCCCTTGTACCACGCTTTGGTGTCGGTCCCATTGATTTTACCCGTGGTGTATCCCACAGTTAGACCACGGATGTGTCTGACCTAAATGTTAGCGATTACTGAATGGCTGCTGAATGGCTGAAGAAAGTTACGCCTACAGGTCACATATAGTTCAGCAGGAAGTAAATTAGAACATTGTTTTAAAATGTATCACTTTCACTAACATTACTAATACAGCTACAATATAAATCTGTAATGGGGGCGTGGTACAAGCTAGTTACATCATCCTTGTCCGAGATATTTGTCAAGACCACGGTTGAGTGACGGGTGTAGTAGATTTCGGGTTACGCCCTCGATCATTACACCTGTCACTCAACGGTCGCAAAAACCGTGGTCTAATGCTACTATTCCACACAGACCACGAATCCCACGAATCGCTACGAAATGTTAAATTTAGGATTCGTGAGGATTCGTGGAATTTTGCAAATTAGAATGGTCCAGTTCGTGACACTCTACGATACAGGTACAATAGAGTTATGAATATTCGTCGGATTCGGCTTGAATTGCACAAATATTGTCAAGAATTCACTACGATTTACAAGAATCGATTACGTATACTGCACGAACGTTAGGAATTAGTTACGAATCAGTTAAGAATATACCGTATGCATCTAAGAATTAGGTACGATTAAAATTGAATTTGTGACTATTCTTGACAGTTCGTGGGATTTTCCCTCAAGATAGGTATAAAAAGACCCTCACCCCTGCTTGGGCATCAGTTCCAAAATGGAAGTTCAACGTAGAACAGATGTAGTACTGGCCCTGGAACTGGAATATCAATACCAACTGCTGACAGCTAGAAGAAGACTGCTTCGAAGAAGAAGGAGAAGAGCCCTCAGGTGGTGGGTTAGAGGATTAGGCAAGTCATCCAGAGAAGGGACACCCACATGAGACTGGTCCTAGATGCCGGAATGAAGATGACCATGACCCTCAGACACCTGGCTACAGGAGACTGGGGTCACACTCTCCAGTGGCTACAGCACAGTGGTATGGACTGTGCAGGAAGTCTGTCAGGCCATCATACAGGAGCTATCAGGAAACCACACAACTCAGGCAGTGTGTTCTATAACTACAAAGGCTTCTTCTCCGTAGTGCTGCTGGCCCTTGTGGATGAAGATTATAAGTTTATTTGGATAGACACTGGTGGAGAAGGTCATCAATCCGATAGACAGCTGTTTGGTGTTTCAGAACTGAAAGAGTGCATTGATGACAACACCATAAACGTCCCGGTGTAGCTATCCCTTGCCCACTGATGACAGAGACACACCCTACTACACTCTTGGGAATGATGCCTTTCCCCTGAGGACTTTCCTCGTGAAACCCTATGGCAGAAGGGGTCTGGACAATGACATGCTGATGGCCAGCGACAGATTTTCCACGGGCAGACGTGTGGTGGAGAATGGTTTCGGAATACTGGCCAACAGATGGAGATGCTTCCTGGGCACCCTGGAACAAGGACCTGATGTGGTGCGGTTACTGGTGGAGACAGGAGTCATCCTCCACAACTTACTCAGGATCAGGTTCCCTACCATTGGAAATGCAGAGGTGGACCGGGAGGATGAGGACCACAACATCATCCCTGATGCTTGAAGGGCAGACCAACTGGTGGAGGAGATATCCCGGGCTCAGGTACCTAACAGAGACAATCGTGTAGGCAAAATGATGAGGGACTATCTTAAGGCCTATTTTAACAGTGAAGCAGGTTCAGTTCCGTGGAAAGAGAGACTAGCGGGAATAAGTGTTAATTGAATGATGACTGTTGATTTTTTTATGTTTAAATGCTTTACTATATATGTTATTAGTGTTTACAAATGCTCGTTTTTACCACTAAAATGTTCAGTTTATTATATAAAAAAATTAGTAATAAATTTAAAGTACCCAAAACTTGGACTTTGGATTTGGAACTTTGGATTTTGATATATTTTTTATAGTTTTATTTTTATTATATAAAACTCAAAGACAGAAATACTTATCTAAGTACATGCTTATTACATTCATATCATATCATATCATATCATATCATATCATATCATATCTCATATCATATCATATCATATCATATCATATCATATCATATCATATCATATATCATATCAAATACAAAAACATAAAAACATAAACATATCACTAAAAGCACACAGCCTACGTTGCACACGGCAAAGCACACAGTCTAAGGGTTGGAGAGTGTGGACCTGTCACATCCTCCAATTCACAAATCCCGAATGAGTTAAGAAAACCTATGAATGCCTACGAATCGATTCCGATTCAGTTGCGATGCCTAAGACTGCACTACGAATTTGTTACGAATTCACTACGATGTTTTGGATTTTGAACAGCTCAAAACTTTTGCCACGAATTCCCGATCGCTCAATAATTGCAAGAACTGACTACGAATACATACGAATCAAATACGAACATCACGAAGTGATTACGATTCAACTACGAATCCTGAAATTTATCAATTCGTAGCGATTCGTGAGATTTGTGGTCTGTGTGGAATAGTAGCATGACTAGACAAATCTCTCGGAAAAGGATGATGTAACTATAACTTATCTGCTCAGAAAAGAACTATGTGTAGGCGACCTTTGCAATCTTTCAACGCTGACATTTTAGTTTTAAAAACAGTTAAAGCTGCAAGCTCGGCTCGCCATACCATAACATTGTTTAGTAATGTAAAATGCAAATAAGACCGCTCTTTTTAATAAATGTTTTCGTTATCCCGATCAACGGTTCCTGTAATCAGTCGCATACAAGTGTGGCTATATTGTTAATATTATAAAGGTAAAATCAAACAACTTTAAACAACTTAAAACGTTTATTAAACGATTTGAGGGAGAATTTCCCGAAAAGGAATTTGATTATTTAAAAAAACAAACAATGAATGTACAGAGAGTAATTTTTATGGCCTTCCTAAAGTACATAATACCTAGATTATATATGTGTGCAGAGAAGCACAGCAACATTATGTAGAATCACTGCATCCTAATGACTTACAGTTATGACCAAATGTAGCTGACCCGGTGTGTGCAACCCACCGATTAAGCAATTTCATTGATATATTGCTGAAACTATTTTTATTAAAAAAAAGAGCTACTCTCTATCCTCTAAAAATCAAAACCTAATTAGCTCTCCTCACTATTTCATATTTTAGAACGACCATAAAAATTGCGCCAGAAATTCCTGAAATTAAATTGCACACCTGCTACTTATTCGGCCCAATCCTACAGGATTTCCAAAACTCCATAGTCAAACATTTCACCACCTGCCACCAATAACTGGACTGCTGGTGTTCTCTTATAGCACCACCGTTCCCGACACCCCCC
>JAECMU010058779.1:0-16547 GCA_016106625.1 Dracogyra subfuscus
TACCGAATACCGTACCGATACCGAGGTAAATTGCCACCAAAATACCGATACCGAACTTGAAATGTCAATACCGCCCAGCTCTATTATGAAGTCTCTAGCTGATGTAGACACAGAGCTACTATTGTGACAAGTGTCAGCTCGAACATCTCTGTTGACTTAATGTAGTCTCTAGCTGACAGACACAGAGCTACTATTGTGACAAGTGTCAGCTCGAACATCTCTGTTGACTTAATGAATTATGAAGTCTCTAGCTGATGTAGACACAGAGCTACTATTGTGACAAGTGTCAGCTCGAATGTCTCTGTTGACTTGATGAAGTCTCTAGCTGACAAGAGTGTAGACTACAAATGGAATTTACCTAGAGTTCATCATATTTGCATATACAGAATGCTGTATATAATGTTTTCTATTCTTCTTTATTGTGCAAGAATATAAACACCATGAAACTGCATATATTAGCAGTCAAAGGGTATGACCGTATGAATTCAGTAAATAAGAACCGAAAACACTGCATATGGCATTCTGTATGTATTATATAACTATTTAATTGCATTTCAATTCAGTATTCAGATCCACTATGTGTTGCAAATAATGGGTCATTATTTTATATGAACACCTGAAGAACATTGTTTTGTAAGCCAAAAATTGGTACAACATTTTGATTTCCAGTTCCTGCAGCATAGATGATATTTTTGTGTCTTTTTTTAACTTTGTAAGTAAACTGTATTAGCAGAAACTCAAGCATGTTTATATTACTATGGTTATTATTATGAATAAGAAAACTCTAACCTGCTAATCTGTTGATTTGTCTGTGGGGTTGAGGGTGGACCGTCATTGTCTTGAAACTTCACCACAACAGTAAACTATGTCTGGTTCTGTTTGAAGGGGAAAGTAAACAAATATTCAACGACCACAGCACATTTTAAACCACAGCTAACTGAGTATATGTTATTATTGCGACACTCTCTAGAGGAGTAAAGCCAGCTTGTTACATAGGCCATTCCTTCCAAAAAGGCAGCAAGGGTAATTTCTATATCAATTATTCCATAAACAGGAGAGAACATACCTTTGCCATTAATGTACTAGTCAGAGAGTACTGGGGGAGGGGTCGAAATGTCCTTTGAGTGTGTTCACTTGTACAACCCATTATACTCAAGGAAAGTGCTCTACCACTCAGTACATCCTGTCTAGGGCATGTTATTGTTTATTATTATTTGTCTAATCTTTGTGTATGAAAAACAAACCAGTCCAATAATCATGTCAGGATTGCTTAGCCTAACAGCTGACAAACAGTCATTGCAGGGACACTTTTAAAGAGAATTATTCAAAAATTAGTTTTTTACTCAAATGATCAGGAAGATATTATTTTTTATACGTTCAAAATAAGTAGGGGATATTCGAAATAACACAAAATATTAAGAAAATGTAATATTTGTAGTACCTGGTGCTAGTACACAGTGGCAAAGTAGAATACAAAATGCCCAAACCTGAACAAGGCAGCAAAGTTCTGCACATCTACAACTATCCACATCAAGTTGACTGTTAATGCATAAAACCGCTATTCATTAAAACAACTGTTCTTTAAACATACATAAGTCTGTAGTGGAAATTTGGAGGGCATTCTGTTTTGTTCTTCCTGCAGTACAATGTCTTATGCCAAATTTCCAGGAATTATATTGATGAAAAGAAATGTAGTTCAACATCAGAACATTAAAGGATTGTCTATGATAGGGAGTTAAGTTTTAAAAAATATGTATCATATGTCATTCATTATTGGAATTAGATACCTCCCACTTATTTTGAATGCTACATGTAATGAGACTGGGGGGGTGTAATGAATACATTGACCGATAACAAATATTAAATAGAAACCAAAAAAATGCATGCGGCAATCTTGACCACGTTGTGAAAGCTGTGAAGTGTTAGTGGAACATTTAGTTGATTGCCATGATGACTGTTGAAGCATTAGGTACAAATGTGAATGAACTGGATCATTTATATGGATTTTTTTTTTTTTTCAAATGTAACAGACCACATACTAAGGATGCCTTTGCTTATGTATAAAATTTAAGTAGTATTGAGTATTGACAAGTAATAATGCTAGATGGCTATTTACAGTGTTTTTTGTTACTCGAGTTACAAGTATGTTGTGTAGTCAGTATTGGACCTCAGTTTGATTTTATGGAATGGTGTAATTTGCATTTGATTAAACATTGTTTCTGTATCAACATGAAACAACACTCACTGGATTGTTGTCTGTTGTAACATCATTTTACCAATAACTTTGTAACACTCATCAGCTCATTTGTTGGAGGAGGTGTCTGCTTACACATACGTCTTGCTTAAGGCTCAAGCCTTGCACCAGCATATTTTATTTAGGCAGGATCTACTCAGATGGTTTTTTATATACCAGTCATGGGGCAGTGGTTGGGATAGGAAAACAAAATTGTGAAGAAGTCCACTAAAGGGATTTGATCCTTCAACCCAAGCACTATCTGAGTAGATCCTGCCTAAATAAAATATTACATTTGAAAAAAAACCCACATATTATGGAATTTTTAATCCAGATACAGACTCCAAACCCTGAGTGAGTGAGTAAACCACTTGCATCGACCAGTGATCCATAACAAAGGCCATGGTTTGTGCTATTCTGCCTGTGGGAAGCACAAATAAAAGATCCATTGCTGCTAATCGGAAAGAGTAGCCCATGAAGTGGCGACAGCGGGGTTTCCTCTCAAAATCTGTGTGGTCCGTAACCATTTATGTCTGATGCCATATAACCATAAATAAAATGTGTTGAGTGCGTCATTAAATAAAACATTTCTTTCTTTCTTTCTTTGCCTATGTGTAAATTGTTTGTTTGAACTTGTGTTCAGCGACTGTAAGAGGGTAACAATAAAGTAATATCTTCAGACCGTTAGTTGATATGAGATCATTTCCCATGTGCATGGTTTTTGTTGTCTTAAAAAAAAACCGACATTACTGTGCAGCTCTTATGGAAGAAGGAAGAAATGCTCTATGTAGCAAGACACTCAACACATTTTATTTCAACTCATATGGCATTGAACGTGGTTAGGTAGAAAAAGGAAACCTGCTGCCATTACAGCATGGATTATTCTTTTCGAATCAGCAGCAAGGGATCTTTTATATGCACCATCCCACAGATAGTACAGCAAATAGACTTTTTGCACCAGTTGTGAGAAATAGCCCATTGGATCCACAAACTATCCTTTTTCTGTCCCTGGTTAATAGATCCAGAACTGTTTCATGAAGTTCGAAGATGGAAAGGAAAGAAAGGAAATGTTTTATTTAATGATGCACTCAACACATTTTATTTACGGTTATATGACTTCAGAACTATGATTAAGGACCACACAGATATTGAGAGGAAACCCACTGTCACCACTTCATGGACTACCATTTTCAATTAGCAGCAAGTGATTTTTTATATGCACCATTCCACAGACAGAATAGCACATTCCACTACCTTTGAACCAGTCGTGGTGCACTGGCTAGAGCAAGAAATAGCCTAATGGGTCCACTGATGGGGATCGATCCTAGACCGACCGCATATAGAGAGCACTGTACCACTAGACTACGTCCCGCCCCTTAGAAGATGGAATTTAGGTGGTTGCAGTAAGTTGATGCATGTATAACAAATAATAAAATAAAATAAAACAGCCGATTTCTTAACAATAAATTGACAACTGAGCAAGTTTGGCCATTATTCAATTTAAATCATGAAGTTCGGTTAAACATGCTGGTGCCACTACAGTTGTTCCAGACAATCATTTCCAGATTGAATAGATAAAGTGATGCATGTTAATGGACTTCATCATTTGATATCACAACCAGATTCCAGAAGACTCATTAAAGCTTTCATATTACAAGACTAATTATTAGTGGAAATTGTGTACTACTTCTCAAGATCTTTATTATGTCTAGATTTCTGTATCATATTTTTCAATAAATTGTTCACTCTGTAATCTAGTTTCTGGTCAATAATGGAATCAGTGTGGTGGTTGAATGTGGTTGCACCATGAAGAAATGTGTGATTGACCCATCATTATCCTTGCTATTGATGTTTATTGTGATTATATAGTGATAAGGATGTATCTACTTAACCTGATGACACATTGTAGTGATGGGACATCCTATCCTGTAAAAAATCCTGAACAAAATTGTACAGCAGGGATTGATGGAGAATAAGATGAATATTCCATTGTCCAGGTAAAGTTTGATGAGTGATGGATGCTTTCAACAGCTGCTGAATACTCAGTTTGTTATTAGACGAACATTGAAGAGTTTTGAACACCATTTAAAGGTGTTCATCCTATTAAAATAGTTTTTTATGATCTTGATAAAATGGCTATATTTGATAAATGTATTTTGAGGATGGAAGGTAGAGCTCTTCTGCGGCACTTTGGTCATAATTTTCTCTCTTTTTCTAAAACCATGAATGCCTATAAAACATTTTTTTAATGAAATTTGTGTATGGTGACATGAAGAGCTGAAACTTTGCAGAAGCATAAGCTAAAATATGGTATCACCAGAAGAACAAAGGAACACGAAGCTTCCGTCAGACAGCAACTGAAATAAAACTACATATACACTGATTACCTCGCCATCATCAAGCTCTGTCATTCCTAGGTCGTTTAGTTCTGTGAGCTCTGGCTGGAGCTTGGCCTTGGGGAAAATATGTGGTTTGCAGCATTTGCCCAGTTCTCAATAACCCAAAAACAGGAACATCCGGTATATAAGGGAAACACATTTTTGTATGGCCTTTGATGTATTAGTTGTATTGCACTAGTTGGAGCGAGAAATAGCCCAGTGGGCCCACCGACAGGGATCAATCCTAAACCAACCGCACATTGAGTGAGCGCTTTACCACTGGGTTATGTCTCACCCATCCAGTATATAAACAATAATACAGACATTGACAGTTCACCAGAATCCGATCTCTTTGAGTCTGATTCTAGTGATAACAAACCACCTAAATTTTGTTAAATGGGACATTTTGTTCATTTAATTTACAATTCCAGCACACATAAAATTCGTTTAGTGAATAGATATGGTACCTCATTTATTGTTCTATCTCCATTTATGAGTTCTCCACAAATATTTCAAGAGTTCTGGGTGTTTTATTATCAGTATGATGGACAATGGCCAACATGAACTTGAATGCCATTGAATTGCATAAATAACCCTACAAAAAGATTAGGCAGCCTTTTTATAATGGAAATGAACACATTAATGAACATAACTCATGATTATAACTTAGATTAGGTAAAATTAGGTTATTTCTGATTTTCAGTATGTCACATAGTGACCATCATAGATGTGACCCTCTGATAAAGTTACTGTTAGCCAAAACTTTAATAAGGTACATGGAGGCTAAATTTTTCTTAAATTTAGATCCCCAGAAAATGGTAATGGGGTAGCCAGATATACAGTTATAAAATGAAGTGTTTAGTTAAGATCCAGGTTGATGACTTTGGGCCCACTTTTTATACATGCATTTATACTCTGTAAACATGTGCACCAAACAGCATACATGAAATATTGGCCTCATTTTGTAGGCCTGCAGATCACAGCAAGATAATGGTGATACCAGATATAACTTCTGTGTTGTAGCTAGAGATCAACAGGTTGTTAAACATGTTGGTCCACATTCTAATTTTGGTTATAGCAAAGTATAATTTCATTAAAACATTTTATGTTTCCTTTTCTCTCCTTGCTCCATGGTATATTCGATGTATAACTGCTGTGTACGGTAATGATTCAGGGTCTCAATTAGGGCAATAAACATTTTCAAAAAAATTAAAAACATTATGCAAGATATTTTGCACCATTGTCTTGAGTGGACCTCTTCATGGATGAATATTATTATACTTAACACAAAAGAAATTATTTAAACATTTTTCCATAGTAACATGTTAGTATTACCATCAGATAATGCATAAGTTTAAAACTAACCCTATAACCATAATCCTAGTATGTTCAATTGAACAAATAACTGGAACCTGCAATGAAATACATTGCAGATTGAATATGTTATGCCCCAGCACATTTCACCATATAACAACTTTTATAAACCAGTTATTATCTACATATATAGTCTCAGTGCACACTTAGTTCAGTACGTTTGCTGTTCTTGGTCTTTAATTTTACTGACCTTAAGTATTTTTGTTTCTTTTCAGCAATTTGATAGACTTCCATGTGACATTCGGTTCTGAGAAGGATGTAATTTCCCTGCCTTCACAGAACTTGTCAGTGGAGAGACTTTACACTCAAATTGCAGACGACTTCAAAATATCAGAGGATTTTTGTCTGCAGTATTACATGATGAAATGGAATGACTGGGTGCGTCTGAAGACCACTGATGCAGTGAAACATGGTGGGAAGTTGAATGTGATCTTCTCTCAGAGTCCTAGGAAAGAAAACCTACTCAGAAATGAGAGTACTAAAGATTCATCAGCCACAAAATATCAGCCCAAAAAGAACAGAGTTGGGACATCACCAAGATCAAAACTTCATGCATCAATAGATAGAATCAAGAGGTTGTTTGTTCCTCCTTGTGAGGGTGAATCTTTGCCCTCCAGAGATAGAATCAAGAGGTTGTCAGTTTCTCCATGTGAGGATGAAGCATTGCCATCCAGAGATAGAATCAAGAGGTTGTCAGTTTCTCCATGTGAGGGTGAATCATTGCCATCCAGAGATAGAATCAAGAGGTTGTTTGTTCCTCCTTGTGAGGGTGAATCATTGCCATCCAGAGATAGAATCAAGAGGTTGTCAGTTCCTCCATGTGAGGATGAATCATTGCCATCCAAAGATAGAATCAAGAGGTTGTCTGTTCCTCCATATGAGGGTGAATCATTGCCATCCAAAGATAGAATCAAGAGGTTGTCTGTTCCTCCATGTGAGGGTGAATCATTGCCATCCACAGATAGAATCAAGAGGTTGTCTGTTCCTCCATGTGAGGGCAAATCATTGCCATCCACAGATAGAATCAAGAGGTTGTCTGTTCCTCTATGTGAGGGTGAATCATTGCCACCCAGACACCATATCAAGAGGTTGTCTGATTCTCCATATGAGGGTGAATCTTTGCCATTCAGGGATCAAATGAAGAGACTGGCTACATCTCAGTTTGAAAATGAATCCCTAAATTCAGCAAATCCACTGGTTTCTCTTGCTACAAGATCCTCTTCTGCTTCTCTGCTGCAGTCAGACCTGTCCATACAACTAGATTCAAGCTTGACATTGTTTCCATGGTTACAAACACATCCATTGGCTAACCTTATATCAGTGAAGACAGAACCAGGGATTGCAAGTCAAGAATTAGAGACTTCTAGTGATACGTTATCAAACGAGTACACGTCCACACTGAATGACGTATCCATGAGGGGACATGTATTTACAGGTACAAATCGGCAGCCTGTCATTCAGAACAATCCATTAAGATCCAGTTTTTATCAACATGATATACATTCAAAGTCAACTCACAGTCAGCAGGAATCTATCTTTTCAACGAGGACAATTGATTATTTTGGATACCCACATGGTTCCGCTTCTCGACACTATAGCAATAAACTGGCAAAAACTACTTGCAGTTCTCAATCTCTCCCTCCTGGTGACATCAAAGGGACCAATATTCAGTTTAGGACTAGCATGGAATCAAGTCCCACATTGTCTTTTGCTGTTCCGGATTTTGCAAAAACACCGACAACATATCAAGACACTCCATCTAGTATGAAATCAAGTCCTAAAGCAAAACAAACATGCAGTTCAAAATCTCTCCCTCCTGGTGATACAAGAGTGTCCAGTATTCACAAGAGGACTAACATGGAATCAAGTTCCATATTGTCACTTGCTGATCCAGTTTTTGCAATGACAATGAATCAAGACTGTGCGTCTGCCAAACCTCTCACACAATCCAGACATTCCAGTCAGCATCAGGAAATACAGCATCATCAGTTGCCAATCAAGTAAGGTTTAAGACTTCTTTTCTTATCGGGTAATATGCCCAACCAAACCAAATATCAAATATTCAGGGATTTGATTTTTAAAGGTTTTTGTTTTAAATCAGATTTTAGCTCTCTTTTTTCTTTCTTTTTTGTGTGTGTGTGTGTGTAAAATAATTTTCAGAAAGTAAACTAGACTGTATTTGAAATAGGTAGGGGTGGGTTTTTTTTTTTTTTTAGGGGGGACATCAATCAAGATTATATTTTTAAATGGGTAGCATAATACCACACATCCCTGAATATTATTAAAGACTTTTTGGTTGTTGTTTTTAAATGTCATCTTCTGTTAAATTTTGTATTATCATAAACTTCACTACTCATAAATATGGAATTATATATTATACATTAACATAAAACAAAATAATTGTAACAATATAGTGAAGGTGTGTTGTGTTTAATTTTTTGTAGAAAAGTTAAAAGAATATATATATAACTTAATAACTTTAGACTTTATAGAAATCCACTAGCCATAGGATCATTAATTTTTGTTTAATGTACTACCCATGATAATAGATTAAAAATCCACTAGCCCTACTTCCATAGAAGTGGGGCAACATTAATCGAGAAGCCATGGGTAATGTTTAGTAGGTGGTGATAATAAGGATTTTCTTCTTTGAATGCTTCATCAGAAGGAAGGAAGGAAGGAAAACCCATATCCACAGAAAGTTCAGGCAAATCCATCCTGGGCACAAGTTCCGATTTTTATCAGATGTCCTTGATGGTCATCTCCATCAGGGACCCCAGTATTTTAAATAAATGCTGTGGTGCTGCAGTGCAGGTTCTCTAAGTTGTTTCTCATCCATGGAGTTTATCCGACTGCTTTGTTCTGGTCCTGGTACTAGAGTGATTGTTATGGGGTCTGTACCACAACAAGTAATAAGGATTTTAAGTTTAAACGTTCAGTAGATGAACAACACATTACACTACATGCTTGAAATGAAATACAAAGTTTAAAAAAAAACATTCTTCTTTTGTTTAAAGACAGGAAGGTTCATCGACATATTCCACCTCTCGACACGATATGTACAACATTCCAGAAAGAGAAATTCCATGGAGTGTTCGGGAGAAACTGTCATGTGGTGAAAAACTGTTAGATTCCGAGAGAATGAGACTGATGGAGGTCATCTACAATCATGTCACAAAATTCACTTTGTAAGTTTTAACAGTCAAATAACAAAATGATTTTGTACCCAATAGAAATTGTAAGATTCAGCATTTCATACAATTATATAAAAAGTAAATTTTACAGGGCTGTACCCTGATCAAATCCTAGGGGGAGGGGGCACTACTTTTTATAAACAAATGAAACACTATACAAATTAAAAGTACGATTCTCAGGGGGCCAACTGCCCACCCTGCCCCCCCCCCCCCCCCCAACCCGAGGGTACGGCTCCGTTATAGAATTCTTGTCATAAAAAACTAACAAAATCATAACAAACTTTTGTAAGGTTTGGGTGGGAAAAAAGTGTAATGCAATTTATTTCACAAGTTCTGTAAATTATAATTATGGTACTTATTTAGTAGGTTTACAATTTAAAGTATTTTTCATATTAACTGCATTAAACTTATCTTTAATCAATTATCAGAAAAGCCCCATGGTTTTTTTGTTAGTTTAAAAAAAAGAATCATCAGTTACTTAGTTTTTGGTAATTTGAAATATAGTACCATCTGTCAAACACCAAGAATATTTAGTTTTTAATCCAGTAACTCCATTCAGGTTTGCATATTTTATGTTGTTTTTCAGCTACCCATCCACACTGCAATACTCTCTGATTGTTGACAACTTTCTGACAAAATACCCATCTGCATCGTTGGAAGGAGACGGTCAAATAGATGCTGCAGTGAGCTTTTTTTGGTTTCTTTTCTTATTCACAAAACAAACAAAACAAAAAAAAGTTTTTGTTTAACGTCATCACTAGAGTGCATTGATTTATCAATCATCAGCTATTGGATGTCAAACATTTGGTAATTTTGACAAAGTCTTAGAAAGGAAACAATCTTCATTTTTTCATTAGTAGCCAGAAATCATTTATATGCACCATCTCACGGAAAAGACAGCACATATCACGGCCTTTGATATACCAGTCCTGGTGCACTGGCTGGAACTAGAAATAGCCTAATGATCCCATCGATGGGGATTGATCCTAGACTGACTGCACATCAAGCTGGTGCTTTACCACTGGGTTACGTCCCACCCCTTCACAACACAAAGATATATTCACTGATAAATCATTTGATGTCAAGTTATTAAAAAGACTGGTTTATCATTCGTGGATCAGTACTGGGGGGGGGGGGTCTAACTTGGTGGCTTTATCGTTTTCTTTTCTCCAAACTTTGTCTTGTTTAAAACCACTAAAGTACATTTATTAATCAACAGCTACTGAACGTCAAAGATTTGGTAATTTTAACATATTCGGAGGAAACCCGCATACCATGGTCTGCAGTACATGAGTGGTTGACCGGCAAAAGCTCGATAATAACAAATGGGTCCAATCCTCCAACCCATGTACCTCAAATAAGTACTTTACCGACCGAGCTAGATCCTGCCTTGTTTCTACAATTGCTGTATTAATGATACACACACCAAAACATACAGATATATAGGTCACAGCTACCCATGCACAATGTACAGGATGAGGGCTTTAAACCATTTTTCAAATGATCTTGGAATGTAGTTATTTTATAGAAATTTGTAATTTAAAATTATGCTTCTAGAATGCAGGAAATTGCTTCCAAAAACATTAAATTTTTAATATGCCTGAAGAACACCTCCCTCCTCAATAATTATGATCATGTCACATATTTTATTTAAGGTCACTTCAATTTCAGGAATTGTGGAAAAAACGGCTGAAAAGAAAATTTCAAAATGTGCGAGCGCGACGGGATTCCGGAATTCCGTGCGTGCAGAGACAGAAAATCGGCAAACGACCATTGAAACATTTTCTGATGATGTCTGCAACCACAGGTTCCCACTGGAGTTATCCTCCGACAGAAGCCGGCAGCGACGGTTCACAGCAGCTATATCATCAGCTTCCTTGGACAGAATACAGTGATGACCTTAAACCATATCAACACCAGCAGATGTTAGATACGAGTGACACTGAGGAGGAAACCGAAGTTAATGACTCAAATGACAACCAGTTGATGCCAGATTAATACTTTACATGACACTTTATTGAACACCAAGAAGGAACCTGATGTTAATAACTCAAATGACGACTGATTGATGACTAATTAAGACTTTACACACCACTTTATTGAACAAAAACTGTTTTACATGAAAGCAGAGTACACACAACTTGCGTATAGTCCTACTAGTTACTGAATTAATTATTATATCAAAAGGCACTGGACCTAATTTATTAGTGTAAAATAGATTTCACTCTTAAGGGTTGTTTTTTTACTGTTAAATTACTTGAAAGTCACTGCAATAAGATTTTATAGAGATACATATCACCAAACTCCTTTCAGAATTACAATAGATTGAATTTCAATGTTTTTCAAGAATGAAATAAAAATAAAAAAACTCAGTCCTTCTAAAAAATGGATTTTTCTCACAATTCGAGCTGAGTCTGGGTTTTTTTCTTATTCAAGCTGGTGTGTTAAAAGTGAAGTAAATATATCTATGTGATGCAAGCTCGTTTCTTCACCTAGTATCTGGGTCAAGTGTCATTATTACCACATAACAGTGGCTAATTAAACAATGTGCTCAGTCTTGTTAAACATTCCTTTCCTTTCAAACCACCATCAGATGTGTACAAACCATTGGGAGTCACACTATTACGTATTATAAACACACTTCTTTGCTTTGGGGGTTTTTCACACCAATTAACATACAGTATATATAAAAAAAAGTAGTAATGCACAAAACCTTTTATTTTAAAAGTTTTACAAAAATGTTTATATATTTTATAGTACTTTGTTTGCACCATTATTTAGAATCCATAATCACTGTTGTGACAAGCATGTCCAAGTTCAAAAAGGTTTTATAGTAATATAGACATTAAGCAGAGTAGAAATGGGTTACAAAACAATGTCACAACACACTATATATGGTCTATATCATAACAGTTTAGCTGAAAATTTACATCACTGCATCTAAAGTAAGTATATATTTTACAATGTCATGTTTGCTAGTCATTTTTTATTATTTTTAATAAATTCATTTAAAAAAACAAATATCCTCAGTTTGTGTTTTTAATCCTGTTTATCCCAGAGTATCCTGATGCTAAACAGAACACCTCAGACATGCACTTTTTGTTAAAAATGCTTCTTTTCTGAGCCTAGGACGAAAAATTAACCCAAATTCCTGGCAAGAAATCCAGTGTTTGGTTTCATATCTGACATTAGGAAAAATGTTGAAGTTTCCTCTGGCAGAAACCCTGCTTGCTAATAATGGAAAAAGTTACAGGTTTCTATGGAAAAAGTTATAGGTTTCTTTTCCAAGACTATGTCAAAATTACCAAATGTTTAACATCCAATGGGTGACGATTAATTAATCAATGTGTTCCAGTGGTGTCGTTAAACAAAACAATTCTTCTTTTTTTTTAAATTTTTAAAACACCACTAGAGCACAATGATTTATTAATCAGCAGCTATTGCATGTCAAACCTTTGGAATATAGTCTTAGAAAAAAAAAACCTAAGATTTTTCCATTAGTAGCAAGTAGGGTTTCTGCCAGAGGGTAAAATGGGTATGGCGCCATACCCAAAATGTGTGCAGACATTAGTTTTTAAAGTTGACCTTTTGACAAAATTAATTAACCCTAACACATTTTCTTTCTGGTAGACAGCCGGTGCATGCAGTACATGTACATTGTAAATATTTAATTCCATAATGCCATACCCAAAGATTTGTTTCTGGCAGAAACCCTGGCAAGGGATCTTTTATATCCCACAGACAGGATAGCACATACCAGTTTTGGTGCATCAGCTAGAGCAACAAAACAAAAAACAATTCTGACACAATCTAAATTAGGAAATCCTGGGGGTTTTATTACAAAATAAAATAAGAATACAATAAATTATTATAGTCAGGTCTACTGATTCTATGTTTCAGTTATTAGTTAAAACAGTTGTCGTAATGACCAACTAATACACATTCTTAAAGTTGCAAATCATTCCATTGAGGATTACATAATACAGAAAATGACCAGACAAAATACTTTGCATCATCTTGTAAATTCGGTGTTAATAAAGAGTTCACAGAATTAAAAATCTGCATATCAACTCCCAGGTTATACACAAAATTTCAGGTAACCTATTTCATAACATGTTACAACTATATGAATCATATCCTAAATCTAATGTACTAACAAAACATCAGTTATGTAAACCTAGACTGGCATGAATGAAACAATTGTTCTCGCAACTTTCAGAGGTATTTTACTGTAAACTTTTTGTCGAGGACAAAAACAGTTTTTGGGTTGTTTGAAAATCCAGAATTCTCTGATAAAATCATTTGTAGCATCATTCATTTTGAAGTCCACAGATAACCTAATAAAAGTTCAAACGGTAGACCAATATTTGTCAGTCTTATGGAAAGATCTACTGGAGATAGTCTCTAGCAATCTTTCTTTTTGGCACATACTGCAGCGCTCTTTTCCAGCTGTTGGATTCTTTAAGCTCCAGGAGAATTCGTACCACCTGGTCAATCGTCAGACTCTTGGTGCCTTGTGACCAACTGAAATAAAAACAAAATTTCACACTATTAGTCACTTGAACTCTGCCACCTACAAAATGCTTGTTCTTAGCAACAGTAAATCCCCCCCTCCCACACACACACCTCCATTGTGGTATTAGAAACACCAGGATGACCAGAAACATCTGTGGTTGTATGGAAATGAATAATCTAAACAATAAAATAGAAGTAGTGTTTGATTTCAAGGATTTTAAATGGCTATAATAGTAAAACATATGTCTTACTTGTTTAAAACTTAAGAGTATGTCCCTTTAAGGGAAAAGTGGATTTTGTCTAGTATGGTTCAATAAAGAGTTAAGTCACAAATGCTTTTCACAATTAACAAATGGACCTATAATTCATTACCATTGGGGGACACTGAAAATTGGCTATTCATATAGTTATGCCGACAAAAAAGCCACCATTAAAGCTAATGCAGGAAACATTTTATTTATAAATTTTACATTCAAATATATCTAGTCCAATTGAAAATTGATTTGCAACTATTTAATGTATTAAAATTGTTTAGTGATTTCTGAAACTTGGAAAGTGAATCGCAATGCAATATTGAACAAAATGTCCCATGTAAATGAAAGTGGACCCATTTTGGGAAAATAATAAATGCTACATTTTCCAGTCTATGTCAAGTATAGAAAGAAAATAAATGCCTGATATATCTGTTGAATGTAGTCACTTACATGAGGTGCTCATCCAGTGGAAACTTGGCCATCCTGATGTTCTGTTCTTTAGCCTTGGCCATGGTAAAGGGTTTCTTTGACGTCTTGTCCACCAGACCACCAACAATATAGACATCATTGGGATTGAAGGACTTCAGCACATTTGGAGCATTCGGCGTCAGATACACAACATTATTCCGAGGATACAGATCCAGATAGCTTTGCTCCGTGACGGTAAAGAGAAACGAGTCAAGTGGGCGTTCCACTGATCCCTTGTTTAACATTCTCATGATGTGACCCTGAGGATTGGCACCAGTTAGAACAAAGTGAAACGGTTCCTGTACCACCTTGTTGAAACCGTACGCTATCATGAATTGAGAGACCAAGTTCTGACAATCCTGAGTGCGCATGTGCTGCTCAAAGTCCAAATCAAACACAAGAGGTATTCCAAATAACATGGAATGGGCCAGCCGAGTATAATATGCACGATTCATGGACGTCTGACGAATATGAAAGAAAAAGGTATTTTTCGGCTCCAGGGGAGGAGATTCCTCTCGGTCCTTTGTCTGACTTTCTGTTGCCAATCTTTCTTCTCTTGCCCGCTGTTTAGCCTTTTTTTTCTCCTCAAGCTTTTCATTTCTTCGCAGGAATCTGTAAAGCCTTCTTCTTGAGGACGAGGAATTCTCCTCTAAAACTCTTAGCCAGGTATCATCAGTCATTTTTTCTGGAACCTGAAGTGACAATAACAGAATGTCAATAAGCCTGATGAAGGTTACAGTTAAAGTTTGTTTTGATTAACGACACCACTAGAGCACATTGATTCATTAATCATTGGCCACTGAAAGAACACTTTTTAATACTGATATACACACATATAAATATACAAAATCTTGGAAATTAATGAAGATACTTTTCTCTTTTTTTTACAAAGATTATAATGAGAGAAAGTTGGAAGTTATGTTTTTCGCCATCATAATATTTTAAGTAGTCCAAACAAGATTTGGTCACTCAATAATGTTGTACCTACAAATAAATATATATATAAGGAAATAAAATGAAGTTTGACTAGAATGATCAGAAACATATTTAATACACATTTTATGAGCACTGAAAAAAATTTAATATGCAATTTTAGTCATATAAAAATTTCTGTTAGTCAGCAACATCTTAACACAGGCAACAAACTCAGGACAGTCCATTTAACAGGGAACATTTTGTTCAGTATTGCATTAACAAAGTTAAAACAAAATACAAAAGAAAATGTTTTATAAAAGTTTCTTCAAAAGAAATGACTCGTAGCGTTGTAGATTTATTATTATTATTGTTTTTATTATTATTATTCACCATTTGCCATCAGGATCGCAAAAATTAATCTTTAGTTGCCCGAATCTAAAAATCACTGTCCTCAGGCATTGGGCCACTGTATTCTAGAACCTCTGTGCAGCCTGCTGAAGTTAACACTATTAGCCAAGTACTGAAACAAAATAAAATATATTTGGAGGAAAAATTACCATTACCGTGTAAATTTAATTTTGCATAACTGACATGCGAATATAACAGCAGTTCACATGAAATATTATGCTCTGTAATGAATTTCCATTTGACTAGAAATATGGCTAATCAAGAGTTTGAAAACAAAATGTTCCCTGTATACCAGTTAAAATATTTGTAACAAACATACAAAGGCACCCATGTGGAGAAGTACTTCATATTCCATCTTATAGACTTTGAGTTTCTTTTCAGTTTCCGGATCCAGGCTGCTGAGAATTTCACTAGCAGATTTTATTTCTATCTCAGTGTGCTTTTCACCCTCCAACCTTGTCGCGGCATGTTGAGAACAATTTCTATTTGACAGATACGGCAACTTTGGTAGACAAGACGATTTAGTTGACAAATGTTTATAACTGTGCTCAATGGAAGTCACACAGGGATAACATTTTGTTGCTGTAGTAACCAATGAGATTTCATCCAGCACCGACCAATGGAACAGTTTCCGTGGTAACACCCTTAGCATCATTAGGCACTACTGTAGTCTCTGAAAAGAAATGGTTCTATAATAAGATTATTTTGTAGTGTTCTCACATGACATCTTACAAGTGTTCTTTATCATCTATGTGCAGGTATAACTGTACACAGCAGGGGAGGCAACAGTACCCACCACCGCACCCCC
>JAECMU010058799.1:0-14220 GCA_016106625.1 Dracogyra subfuscus
AGCGACACAGAGGGGTAGTAGATCGCCTGCATCCAGTGATCCCTCCACTGAAAAAAAATAATCCCACTCACTTTGTTAAACAGAATCAATCAGCTTTGATCATCAGTATTTAATAAGCAGACGTTACTATTTAACAATACTTCCACAGTGCCTTTATAAAAATAAAAATAAAAGTTTGTATTGTTTAATGACACCACTGAAGCACGCCGAGTCAGAATTACCAAATGTTTGACCTCCAATAGCCGATGATTATTTAATCATAGTCATTAGAGAGAAATCCGCTACATTTTTTTCCTAATGCATCAAGGGATCTTTTATATACTGCCTTTATCATTTATGGTTTTGTTTGTTTGTTTGTTTGTTTGTTTAACGACACACTCAACACATTATAATTACGGTTATATTGGCGTTGGACATATGGTTATGTTGAGAAAAATCCCGGTGGTTAGCCGACGGGGATCGATTCATTTATGGTTGTCAATTCAATATAATTAGAATGTAGACATATACTTATTTAACAATACTTACATAGCGAGCCTCTATGGTTGTTAATTTTGTAGCACACTTAATTTAGATAACAGAAATATTCATAACTAAATATTAATTAAAAGTTTATAATCACTTTTATTTTTTTAGTTGCATAAGTCGGAAGTTATTTGGTTTAGTATTACCTTAAAGGCAGACAAAACATGATCTGTGTGCACAGTGCTATGATGTTTGTTTGTTTGTTTGTTTAACGACGCACTCAACACATTATAAGTACGGTTATATCGGCGTCGGACATATGGTTATGTCGAGAAAACCCCAGTGGTTAGCTGACGGGGATCGATCCTAGACCGACCGCGCATCAGGCGGGCACTGTACCACTGGGCGCACAGTGGTGAGTGGTGAAAAGTCAGTAGGCATTTCTCTCTGAACTCTGTCCAATTACAGATCCCAGAAAAAAAAGCATAAATTTATTATCGTGTGTAGCTCAGTTTCCTCAATTAATATAAATTGGTTTATTCCAGTATAGAAGCTTACGAAAGTAAAGGTGAGATGTTCATGTTTTAGCATATTATAGACAGCATTACATATATGAAGAATTTTGACAGCATTAATCATTTCTTTAAAATTGCCGCTGTAGTGCCATAGCAAACTTGTCCGAATTTCAAGGGCTGATAATATATAATTCTATGTTTAACAAATTTTGATTTCTATCACTGTCATATTATTTAGTTTGCTCATGTATTAATAGACCACAATATGTGGAACAACACATTTATACTGCTTATGTATTTACGAATGAACCGATTTGATGTGAGTAATTTTTGAATGGTTTGTTTTGTAAATTCATAACTGTCATATTATTTAATTTGTTCATGTATTAATAGACCAAAATATGTGGCACAACCAATTCCTACTGCTCATGTATTTATGAATAAACTGACTTGATTTGATTTTAATCATTTTCGAATGGTTTATTTTGTAAATTCAACCCTAAATATATATTTGAACAAAAACAATGACCAGTGTGCATTCAGATAATTAATTATTAGCATGCAGCCCTCTCACCATAAGATACACACAGGATTTTCATCTGAGTTGGCCAATTTTCAGATTTTAAAGTATTTTTTAAAGTTTAATGACACCACTAGAGCACATTGATTAATGAATCATCGGCTATTGGATACAAACATTTGGCAATTCTGACATATAGTCATCAGAGGAGACCTGCTAATTGTTTACTAATGCAGTAAAGTCATATATATGTACCTTCCCACAGACAGGAAAGCACACACCACGGCCTTTTGACCAGTTGTTGTGCACTGGTTGGTACCCAAATGGCTGAATGGATCTACCAAAGTGGTTTGATCCTGTGACACAAGCATCTCAAGCGAGAACTCAACCAACTGAGCTAAATCTCAGCCCAGTATTTATTTAAAACATTAAAAAGTATACGGATTTAAACAAAACTGTATTAGCCAAATAGTAAATGTTGTAGCCACCATGTATAAAAATTTAACAGTTGGTTAACTTTGCTATTGGCAGAATAAGCCCTGAAAATGGAGCAAAATAATTAATAAGTAAAGAAGGAAATGTTTAATTTAATGACGCACTCAAAACATTTTATTTATGGTTATATAGTGTCAGGCATATGGTTAAGAATCACACAGATATTGAGAGAGGAAACCTGATGTCGCCACTTCATGGACTACGGTACTCTTTTCGATTAGCAGTAAGGGATCTTTTATATGCACCATCCCACAGACAGGGTAGTATATACCACAACTTCTGATGTGTTAGTCATGGTGCACTGGCTGAACGAGAAATAGCCCAGTGGGCCCACCGACGGGGATCAATCCCAGACTGACCATGAATTGAGCGAGCACTTTACCACTGGGCTACATCCCACCCCAAATAATTAATAAAGGTTAACTAATTTTTGTACTGTAATGCATAAATGAAAATGTGGCTATGTCTACATGTACAAACAAAATGTATTAAGTCAAATTTAGCTCAAAGATTTAAAATATAGTAATTACTGGTAGCTTCTTTTTCTCTGGATGTATCCATTGGGGTGCACAGCTTAGAGTGATCTCCCCTTTAGGATCCATGACGAGGTCCCACCACATGAATATGGCGTCCACCTGTCCATCTGCCAGCGATGTAAGACGGGTTTCCGACTGTTCATGACTTTTCAGTGCATTTTTCTTACTGAAGTCAAACCTTCAAAACAGATTACATAATATTTCAAATTCTTGCAATGTTTTATTTCTTGTCTTTGAGACATGTAAATCATACGTTCATCGGGGTATGAACCAAAAACAAATCATACGCAAAACCGTTCTCACGTAAGTTTTTTTTCATACTCTGATGAACGTAAAAAAAATATCAGACAATGCTTATAATTAAATTTGAATCATACAGGCTGATAATAACACTAAAAACATCATACTTTATTTTGAATTATTTTTTATTCATAAACAATAACGCTGAATAAGACAACTTACCCATATAAAATAACGTCATCAGATATGACGTTCCCTGACGACGTAATTGTTATGTTTATAAAAAAACTTAACACACTCCCATTGTTATGTCTGCACCAATGGCATGACGTTATGTTGTCATAAATGTAACAGAAATTTAATTACATGAAGATATTTCAGTGATATTTTGCTGGCATCATGGACTGTAAATCTGAACAACAAAAACATTGATATTTTCATAATTGCTTCTTTGCACAGGACATACTGTAAACCGTATTAATATTGCGACGTCTTTTTTTCGCGAATGTATACCTTAGCGGATGTTCGCGACGTGTAAATTTCGCGAACGACCGTCGACAGCTCCAAAAAATAAAAGTGGATAAAGACAGCTCTGTGTAATTGTTATAAAGTGACTGTCTGTAAATCAATATTCTATTGTCCTACATCTAGCAATTGTGCCTGGTACAGAGTCTGTAGAGGGGATTAGGCTCTACCCACCTCACATGTATTAGAATCACAATTCACAGCTTCAGTTGTTAACTGTTAACACCCTTTGGTAAATAAAACAATAAACGATTAGTCGCCATCGATTGAAGCTATATAAAACAATTAACGATCAGTCGCCATCAAAGAGAGCTCGTGTATAGGCTTTGCCTGTTGAGTGAATCTTTTTGTGAATTTTATTTTCAGTAAAATATTTCAAAACAAAACTTCACACTGGAAAATAGTGCATGTGTATTAATTTCGCGACATAAGGTTGGACGCGAACGACGTGAAATTTATACGCACGCATTATTTTCACGGTTTACAGTATGTTAAAGAACATTTTCACTGCAACTCTGAATCATTTGTTAATGTGCTTCATGTTTCTTTGCCTATGTCAGTGCAACATTCAGGTACTACAGTATGTATAATGGACCAGATTCATATCAAACTGGCACAATGGTCTTCATAAACAACATAGGCTTATTATACATACATACATACACACACATGCTTTGATAGCTGAGAGCACATCGTGGTTAGTCTTGCAATTTGCGGGCGATTTGCTGCAACAGGTTCGAGTCCCAGCAACGACATGGGACAATTTGTGAGGCCAGAAAGGATTTAATTATTCCCTGTGCTAGTGTGTTAATATCTATGTATGTAACAGTCAACCTCATACATACAATATATAGATATTCATACATCAATAAATACATTAATGGTAAAAACTGTAAAACCGGTAAATGATATTCAACAGTTACACCCAGTGGCGTAACTATGGGGGGCAGTGCTCCCCCCCCTATTCACACCATGGGCCCCCCCATTTGACATTTGATTATACACAATAAATACACCATTGGTCCCCCCAGACGAAGGTCTTCCCCCCCCCCCCCCAAATAAAGACTCAGTTACACCACTGGTTACACCTAAAAAAAACTGAGCATACATTTACATGTGATTTACATCTATTTCACGTAGAAAATTATATCATTACGGAAAAATGAAGCATTTTAAGGACAAGACAAAATAAAATGTAGGTTCTTCTAACTATATTTGGTATATAATAGTAAAAAAAATTGTGATTTAGTCCTAAATTTAAGTTTACGTTACAAAACTAGACTTTACAATGTTTTGTGAAGTTGGGCCTTGTCCCACAAACCGGACAGCTCATGCTATGGTCTTTGATATACCAGTTGCGGGACACTGGTTAATGCAATGTTTTACTTCTTGTGAATACGCTTCGGCTACAGCTCTTTCACTTGCCAGAAGACTACCAGTCGAGGATGAAAATAAACTATGGCCTCAATGGATAGGTGTAAGGCCACTACACACACTTCTCTCTCACTAACCACTAACCAACTAACAACTAACCCACTGTCCTGGACAGACAGCCCAGATAGCTGAGGTGTGGCCAAGACAGCATGCTTGAACCTTAAGTGAACATAAGCACAAAAATAAGTTGAAATAAATAAAAATAAAGAAAGAAAACAGCCTGGGCCCATATTTTCTAAGCAATCTTCATCTACGAAATCGTAAAATTATCGTAAGCTATGATGTCACTATGGCATGTGCTGTAGTGATGTCACACCCTACGATGTTTTTACGATTTCGTAGCGCTAAGAGAACTTCAAAAATATGGGCCCAGGGTCACAATCGATACTGGAACTTACCAAAATACTTCATGGGGTTCGGACAACACCGTGAAGAGGTCAGACGGTATCTGACTGAGCTGTAGGTCGTGTAGGGAAGGGGCACCACCGCACCTGGTAAATTCAGGAGGAGGGGAGATAACTCCTGTATTGGCTACACTAACAGGCGGAATTTGGTTCCACTTGCTGATGAAGGAGAAATGTACAGGCTGGGCATACACTGTGGACGATCCAGGTATGACAATGCAATCATCCTGTAAGTAAAACAAGCTTAGTAATACATGCATTGGATATCAGTTTCAAAATCAGATTTAAAATAAACCAAAGTATTAAACATAGTTAAATAGCCAGATGATATTACTTTGTAACTACAGTGAAACCCCTCTTAACCGGACACCCTTGAACCAAGACAAAAGTCCGGTTATAAGAGGGATCTGTTTTAGAGAGGTTAAGATCTGTACTGGTTTATAAAAAGGGACTCTGTAAAGCATCCGATTTTGAAAGAATTCCGGTTTACAGAGGGTCCGGTATTGAGAGATTTCACTGTATTAGACAATGTCAATTGGACACATTTCAAGCGATGATAATTGAAAAACAAAACTCCTGAATGAAGGAAACAAAAACCTTGGTGCATTATTAAAACTACAGAATTTAACATATATTGTTATTTCCACACAACCTAAACAGTACGATAAACTTCCTGCTTCCATACAGCCCACCTCTACTGAATGGTGGCAATGACAGAGTTTATATACACTCTTCAGGGCTTGGAAGCCCATGTTACCCACCTTAATCTAGCAGTAGTGAGAAGCTGAAGTCGCCATCATAGTTTAGACCTAATACGATTTTAAAAACAAAATCGCAAAACAGACGTCCAGAACCAGACTTGTTTCTACTGTACTTCGGGCGAAATGTAGCCCAGTGTTATAGTGCTCACTTGATGCATGGTTGGTTTGGGATCGATCCCTGTCAAGTGGACCCATTAGGCTATTTCTTGCTCCAGTCAGTGCATCATGACTGGTACATCAAAGGCCGTGGTATGTGCTATCCTGTCTATGGGATGGTGCATATAAAAGATCCCTTGCTGCTAACTGAAAAAGAGTAGTGGCAAGAGAGGCCTTCCTCTCAATATCTATGTGGTCAGATGCCATATAACCATAAATAAAATGTATTGTTGCATTGTTAAATAACACATTTCCTTCTTTCTGTTCTGGTGTTAAAAACGCACGTTCGTCTAACAAGTAATGATTAATGAGACAAGCTCTAGTTACTTTTGACGGTATATTTCCCTGTTTAAACATCACAGACTTTAGTTCTCTCTGTTATAACCTTTATCCAAATGTGTGCTGCAGGTTTGTGGATTAACCAAACTTGGTGTTAATTTTTACGGGCTCAAACTAGGGCATGCGCCTTTAAATATCTGTGAGATTATAAAACTATGTGGTACACCGTTACATGTTTTGACAAACCTCTAACAGCTGTAAGTGTGCATGAGTGTATGTTCCTATTGCCCCTTCGCCGATGAGCTCCGTGTCAAACACTTCCGTCACTAGCAAGTTAGCACGCTCAGTCATGTCTCCATCTGTAACAAACATACACAGTTTTATTTACATTGCATTATGGGAGATTAGAGTAATTCAGGGCTTCTAGATTATTCTAGATTATGATCGCCCCACTCCCATGGCTAGTGAATTTCAGTGTTGGGCGAGCAAATAACTATTATTGCCATGCCCGACATCTAGTGAAAAGGAATTTGTCAAATGCTGCAGTTAAGTCGATTTTGTAAATATGAATATCCTGCCCCCACCACCACCACCCAATGTTAGTGATTTTAAGCTCTATCTCCCTCTTTAGGTGACATATCCAATTATTAACATTAATTAGTAAAATTATGTTAACTTCAAAGGTTGGGCTAGTGAATTTTTAATCATGGCTAGTAAATGTTTAAAATCACTGATCCTACGGCTAGTGGATTTTATCAAAATTCTAGAAGCCCTGAGTAAATGTTGACACTCTTGGCTTCCACTGTATTTGTCCCTTGCTGACAGCTAACAGAACACTACAAGATAACGCCTACCTAAGATTTAAACGTACTTAAAGTAAGGATGGTCAGAGAAGGTGAAATGCAGACATGTACGTCGGTAAAATATAGACATAGTCAATGGATACTCTCTTTTTTTATAGAATTTAAATAATTAAACTAGTAAAAATCTAAAATTATCTTTTATCCATTTCTACAGAAATAAATCCAAGTAATCGAGTAATTACATGCAATTAGGTCAAAGTTATGTACCGATCACAAATGTTTATTCTATTTCTTACATATCCTCAAAAAACAAATTTTAACATCTTTTTCAGCTAAAAGTTATTTACAGCTAACTTACCCATCACAGTCCCATGATTATAAGGTTAACTATACGTCACTATGTAATTGATTTCCATTGTATAGTTTTTCATAGGATGTATGTCAGTAGTGACTTGGTCATCACCTAGGAGCAGCCAGTCATATGTCTTGAAATTGTTAACACATGTATGTGTGTAAACAACTATGTGTTTTCAAAAATCACGCATGGTGGTCTAACCAACGGGTGTGTAAGAAATTATTTTTTTCATTATTAAAAGTTGTGTATCATATTGTAAACTATTCTTAAAATACACAAATTTATTGTCTCATTCAGAAACATTTTACATTTAATTTGGTAGACATATCCAGTGAAAGATTTTAAAGAAATAAATGAAATTACATGACCAATGTGTGCATGTCACATTTTTGACATGGGATACTGTTTTTGGGTGTGTGTGTCAATGGTCTCATTAGCAATTTACAGACAATAAAACGAAACGTTTGATGTACGAAAATGGAATGTAGCGGCAGTACCACAATTACCCGAATGTATTTATTACACACAAAGAAGGAAATGTTTTATTTAACGACACCCTGAACATATTTTATTTACATTTATATGACATCAGACATGGTTGAGGACACATATATTGAGAGAGAAAATCTGCTGTCACTACTTCATAGGCTACTATTTTCGATTAACAGCAAGGCATCTTTTATATGAACCATCCCACAGACAGGATAGTACTGATCACAGCCTTTGATATACCAGTTGCGAAGCACTGGTTGGGACAAGAAATAGTCCAATGGGCCCACCGGCGGGGATCGATCCAGACTGATCACACATCAAGCGAACGCTTTACCACTGGGCTACGTCCCACCCTGTATGTAAATAATTCAAATAAATGATACCTTCAATCTATTTCTTATGTTATAATTGTATATAATTTGTAATCAACTTAAAATGATAGTAACCCATTAATCAGACCACCCCACTAATAACACTATATTTATTAAGTCACATGGGTGGTCTTAATAATGGGGTTTCACTGTGTAATTAAGTTGTTTGTTAAATATCAGTTATGAGAACATTTTAATAACACAAATTATTAGAACATTACGACTTCAATGTCCGAAACAGACCTGGTCCAACAGTCAGCTCTGTAGATCTTTTAGGAATCAGAGTTATCTTTTCCTCACAGCCGTTCTTCTTAATTATCTCCCCTGCACACTGAGCCATTGGCTTGAAGGCCTAAAGGGAAAATAATATTTGTTCTTAGAAACGAAGTGCTCGTGTAAGTTGTAGCCGAGTTACTTCTCCATGGGTGAAAGTTGAAAATTTTGAAAAACCTGAAAAACATTCTGGGTGCTAGAGCTTCTTGTGGTTCCAGGGGGCCAGAGGGATACTCCGAAAACCCAGAAAATCCGGCATATGCTGGAAAGTTTTTACCCATGCTTCTCTCAGTTCGTCCAGCAATGCAAACAAATTTCAACCAGATGCCTCTCAAGCAAGTAATAGTTCACTGTTGAAATTAAGTCGGCGGAAGTAGCTCAGTGGTAATGCAAAAGATAACATACTGCGGTGACTACCATTTTGTCTCTCACTATCTACACAACAGTAGCCCAAGTGGTGACTACCATTTTACTATCTCGCCATCTACACAACAGTTTCCCAGGTGGTGACTACCGTTTGTTTCACTATCTACAAAACAGTTGCCCAGGTGGTGACTACCGTTTGTTTTACTATCTCACTATCTACACAACAGTAGCCAAAGTGGTGACCACCGTTTGTTTTACTATCTCGCTATCTACACAACAGTTGCCCAGGTGGTGACTACCGTTTGTTTCACTATCTCACTATATACACACAACAGTAGCTCAAGTGGTCACTACTGTTTGTTTTACTATCTCAAATATCTACACAACAGTAGCCAAAGCGGTGACTACCGTTTGTTTTACTATCTTGCTATCTACACAACAATTGCCCAGGTGGTGACTACCATTTGTTTCACTATCTCACTATATACACAACAGTGACTACTGTTTGTTTTACTATTTCACTATCTACACAACAGTAGCCCATGTGGCGACTACAATTTGTTTCACTATCTCGCCATCTACACAACAGTAGCTCAAGTAGTAAATACTGTTTGACTATCTACATAGTTTCTGGGTGTTCAAATATCCACTTGTTAGACATCAAATGGTTTAGTTTAAAAATTGCATCCAAGTGTTGTTAAACAAACATTCCTTTCCTTTCCTTTTTGACTATTTTTACTCATGCATTCATTTCAATGTTTATACACTAAAGGAAACGGGCATGCTGAGATTACTGTTAAAGCAATACATACAATGTCCTGTACAGAATTTCATATCTCTGTCTTAAGACTTGATGTAAGCTACACCATCTCAAAGTTGATATCTAAGCTACACACACCTCGCAGGTTGATATCTAAGCTACACACACCCCGCAGGTTGATATCTAAGCTACACACACATCGCAGGTTGATATCTAAGCTACACACACCTTGCAGGTTGATATTTAAGCTACACACACCTCACAAGTTGATATCTAAGTTACACACACCTCGCAGGTTGATATCTAAGCTACACACATCTCGCAGGATGATATCTAAGCTACACACACCTCACAAGCTGTGACCTTGTCTGCCCCAGCTCTAACAGCCATCATTGACAACAATCCTGTGCCTGTGCCAATGTCAAGGACATTTACTTTTTTCCCACGGCTGTGCAACAATGACACTGCTTGTCTGATAGCAGCGTAGTACTTCTCATTCTGAAAAAATAAAATTGCTTTGAAAAAATTATATGTAAAATTGATCAGCCATAATAAAATTATTTTTGATTATAAGTAATGTAAATTTATGTACTATAATATAACCAGTAGATATTATTTAGTATTAGTTATTTTTGGTTGTTTACAGACATTTCTACAGACCTGGTTGATGTAGATTGTGGCTGGCAACTATATAATATATAAAATGTCTCCCCTCAAAGTACTTTACACAATTACAATATACACATACACTGTAGCCTGTACATATAAATATAAATAAAATGTGATTTGGACGATGCGATTGGGTTGGGGTTTAATCCTCAAAGCCTCCATGTGTATTGTTAGTGTTTTATTACTCCAGTTTCTCTAATGATAATACCTGCAGGCATTCAATTTGAAGATTTTATTTACGATTCTACCATAAACATCCTATCCATATAATTAATAAAGAATGAGATATTTTGGGATTCCACTTCACAATATAAACTTAAAAGCTTCCGGCCCAAAATCTGGTATATTTGTCAAAATGGTGCAAAATGCAGTGTACAAGAAATACATACAGTGGTACATGTATCTATTGTAATTTATATATATCCAGTTTTGGACTGGATCCTCGGAAATCCACACACTCACCCTCTCTGCATCATGGAGCATATCAGCATAGGCAGACCTGAATAAAACAAATTATATTGTAAATTATTTACAAATATACTTCAGTGTTCAGAATATTTGGTCAGGCTAAGCATACATCATTACATGTACAGGTATATAATTATTACTATTCACCCTGCCAATTTTTTTGTTTTAAAACTTTATTACTACATGTATATACCGCCCTGCTATTGCATTTTGCCGTCCTGCTTTTACGTTCTCCGTCCTCCTTCATTTTTCTGTGCCCCTTTTTATCTTCCAGCATCCTACTATATTTTCCAGCACCTATATCCACTATTTCCAAATGCACACTGCTAATACTATTACTAACCATAAACCTAAGCCTGAATGAACTGAATGCCCTTTTTTTCACGCACAAAAAACCAACAACAGTCAAACCTGCCTTCGTGACCACCTCCATATGGCGGCCACCTGTCCATGGCGGCCACCCTGAGGTCCCCCCAATGAATTTTACTATATATTGTACCCGTATATGGCAACCACCTGCTCAATGCGGCCACACTTTTGTCATAAAAAAGCAAAAATGAACCTGCTATCGTGGCCACAATTGTTTTTTAATGCAAGTTATAAAGAAATGTCGGCAATCGTAAAAAAAAAACCCTGTAAGATGTTTTTTGTTGATATAACCAATTGGCTTGATAACCAGCAGTCCTTTAAAGGTCATTGGTCGCTTATCTAGAGGTAAATACGGGTAATTAGCGGCAATCATTAGTCCTGTCTACGGAGGGGTGCTTGGCGGTGTTCGTTAATTAACAAGTGTTTTTAATCTGGATTAACGGTGTGATGTACTAGTCATCGGTGGTGGTCATTAAAGGCAGTTGATAAGAGGGTATCTAGGCTAAAACAAATGGAGTTAAACATGTCAACTCTAGAAGGAATTAAATACTGCTGCAGTTTATTTCTGATATTAATTTTCAAAATGCCACCTAAACCCAGTAAGCCGATCACAATAACATTGGAACAGAGAGTAGAGGTCATTAAAAAATCAGAGAAAGACAAATTGAGTGCTAGAAAAATTGCTGAAAATTTTGGGGTGGGTAGAAGTCAAATTAATGGCATTTTAAAGAGAAAAGTGGAGGTGTTGACAGATTATGATAACAACCAGCCCTCTGACAGAAAAAGGCAGAGAAAACTTACAGGCAATGAGGATATTAACATGTTGATTTGGAAATGGTTCCAAGATGCCACTGCTTGTAGAATAAATGTCAGCGGTCCACTGATTAAGGAGAAGGCGTTAAAATTTATATAGATGATAATTTTTTTGTCTTGTTTTTAATTTAGTTTTTGCACATGTATATGGCTCCTTAATAGTTCTATTGCAACATATGTGTAATTGTTTTTAAAAATGTGGACATATATGACCTGCATACGGCAGCCACCTCTCTATGGCGGCCACTTTTGCCATGTTTACTGGCATAGACAGGTTCAACTGTATTTATAAGATACACAACCCCACATGTATAAATTTAAATTAAACAGTTGATATATAATCTTACAAAAACAATAATAAACAATGCCGTGCAGACAAGCAGAAGAAAAGTTACTGTCAACAAAGCAGTTTAAATTATCTACAAGTAGGGGCCTTTATAATTTGTTTTGTTTTTAAATTTATTTTGAGTCACTGTTCACATCGTGTTTCATCTTCTTGGTTTAAATTTTCATTTAAACATATTCATGAAGTTTAGATATCGGCAAAACATTGTAAATTAATTAATTTACAATGTTTTGCCGATATCTAAACTTCATGAATACAATGTTTTGCCGATATCTAAACTTCATGAATACGTATCTTACTCCAATTTGGTGGTTGAAGTGTTCTCACTGGGTGAAAATTAAAGGAGGGTGGCTGCTCATCACCCCTCCTTCAAAAAAAAAAAAAGAAAAGAAAAAAAGGGGGGTAGGTTAGTTTGGTTACCATATTGTTGTGTGTTGGTAGACTTTGTAAAAAGACATAATCCTTATTGTGCCAACAAAAAAGTGCAAAAAGGTTTATAAATACGAAACACAAGCAGACTCGTCTTTTAATTGAACCGAAGGTATTATCGGTCCGACATTCACAGGCAGTTCTGGTTTTGCTGGACCGATCAAAGTTTTAATATTATTATTTTTAATAGCAATTTAATGTTTTCGTTGTTCACATAAAATATAACTTTTATTGTGTCTATCAAACATACAAATGGATACAGATATGGGACAAAATAGAGGCTGTTAAAAATACTCTTAAATTACGCTATGGTAACTGTCGTAAATAGTTTTTTCGTACACACCGCTGCTGGTTTCCTTTGATGTTGTTGATTTTTCTTCTTGTTTTTTTGGTGGAAAAAAGTGTGCATTTGGAAATAGCGGAGGTAGGTACTGGAAAATAAAGCGGGGCGCTCAAAAATAAAGGAGGGCGGAGAACGCAAAAGGAGGGCAGGCAAAATGGAAAAGCAGGGCGGGGTGCCCCACTTAAATGGAGCAGCGAGAACACTGGGTTGGTGGAGAGCTATACCTATAGTATACATTTTGCAATGTAGCACGCGAAATAATGGTCCAGTTTTATTATCAATTTAATACAATCATGATGATGATGGTTTTAACAGTTAAAATTAGTTAAAAGCTATGTGTCTACGAAAAAAATTGTTTGGTGCCGTTTTAGCCATAAAAAAATTGTGCTGTTTTAGCCTGATACCGTTTTGATAGTCACCATGAATCATACGATTCATAGTCATTTCGTACCCAAGTCATATCGTACCATCCATTTCGTACCATGCTGCCTGGTCATTTCGTACCCTAATCATTTTGTACCATTGCAAAAAGTCATTTCGTACCCTAGTCTTTTCGTACCATCGTTCAAACTAACACATTAAACAAACATAGCCCTTAAAGCAGGTAAGATGAATACAATACAGGTCCAAGATAATCTGTATAGTTTTGAATACAATTTTTATCAAACAACAGAAAACAACTTAGAGATATTACTTGCAAACTTGTATGGAAAAAATATCTATACGAAGGGAAATAGTTAACAGTTGAAATGTTGTTTAAGAAATAAACAATAACAACCATTAAAACAATAACTGCCAAATTATGCAATTGCTAATGTTTGTACAAAGTGGCGATAACTTGTATTCTTTTGCTGATAAAATATACTTTAAAAATGTTGTAATTTAATGTCATTTGCCATTTGGTAAAAGACACTATCAAGGTGATCGTTATGCCAGGCCCATGGTACGATATGACTTTCAGTTATAGTAAGAAATGACTTACTGCTATGGTACAAAATGACCAGGGTACGAAACGACCAAATTAGGTACGAAA
>JAECMU010058800.1:0-11717 GCA_016106625.1 Dracogyra subfuscus
ATTAGTAACAATAAGACTGTGAAAATTAGTCTTGATTGTTATTTTGTTTTTGTGTTGTTTTTTTATTTAAAGATACTCTTAAAGTCTTTAAAACACTAAAATTCTTAAGTTGTAGTAAATAATAAAAATTAGCATAACCTTGTTTAAACAGGTAACAATCAAAATAGCAATTTCCAAGATTTTCCATGCGATGAGAAACCAGTAATTCCACAATGATCCCAACATCTCCATACAAACCGTCATCAAAACAAAAACAAAACAGCAATTTCCGTGACTTATATATTCAAGTGCGGACATAAACTATACTAAATAACAGTTTTGACCTCCAAAAAATGTATTCCATTTTCAACGGTTAATTCTGGGATTAGCTTATATTGTTTTGAAACGGGTCTCCGAACTTTAATTATGCATAGTCGGTCTGGGGTTGATCCCTATTGGTGGGGTCTTTGGGCTATTTCTCCATCCTGTCAGTACACAACGACTGATGTAACAAAGGCTGTGGTATGTGGTATCCTCTGTGTGTGGAGTGGTGCATATAAAAGATCACTTCTAATAGAAAAATGTAGCAGGTTTCTTCTCTAAGACTGTATGTTAAAATCATAAAATAAACATCCAATAGCCACTGATTAATAAATCAATGTGCTCTAGTGGTGTCGTTAAACACAGAAACAACCAACCTAACTTGTCTGCGAGTATTTTTATTTCAAAATGTTCTCGATGGGGATGGGGAAACAAAGGTTTGTTATTGTTTAACAACACCACTAGAGCACATTAATTTATTAACCATCGGCTGTTGGATGTCAAACATTTGCTAATTTTTCCATTAGTAGCAAGGGATCTTTTATATACATAATCCCACAGACAAGACTGGGTTTGGATCCCAGTCGAGGCATGGGATTTTTAATTCAGATACCGACTCCAAACCCTGAGTGAGTGCTCCGCAAGGCTCACTGGGTAGGTGTAAACCACTTGCACCAACCAGTGATCCATAACTGGTTCAACAAAGGCCATGGTTTGTACTATCCTGCCTGTGGAAAGCACAAATAAAAGATCCCTTGCTGTTAATCGACATAAGAGTATGGTCTTTAACCAAATGTCTGACGCCATAAAATCGTAAAAATAATGTGTTGAGTGCATCGTTAAATAAAACATTTCCTCCTCTTTTTTTCCCCATAGACAGGATAGCACATACCACAGCCTTTGATAAACCAGTCATGGTGCACTGGCTGGAACGGGAAATAGCCCAATGGGAGATGGGGAGTATGTCCCTAGATATCCCCATGAGATCTTGCTCGACTCTTGGGATTTGCCCAATGCCTTCAACAAACTTGTTCTTTTTTTAGAATTTTTGGCCTCCCCTTTATAAAATCTTGGATGCACCCCTAATAAATATTCCTTTCAGTAAATAAACATCCATTTTCTTTCCAAATAACCACAATTTGAAATGTGCCGAGTTATCATTACCCGGTAAACAAACATTCCTTCTTTTTTTTTTCTTGTTCCAGACAGTGCACCACAACTGGTATATCAAAGGCCATGGTATGTACTAGCCTGTCTGTGGGATGATGCATTTAAAAGATCCCTTGCTGCTAATAAAAAAAGAGTAGCCCATGAAGTGGCAATAGCGGGTTTCCTCTCTCAATATCTGTGTGGTCCTTAACCATGTCTGACGCCATATAACCATAAATAAAATGTGTTGCGTACATCGTTAAATAAAACATTTCTTTCTTTCTCTCACTCACTAGCTAAACCAAGGGTTAAGAGAACGATATGTTAGACACCAAACAGCTACAGATTAAAATGTGTTTAGTGCATCGTTAAACAAACATTCCTTTCCTTTCTCTCACTATCTAAATAACGATACGTTAGACACCAAACAGCTATGGATTGAAATGTGCTGAGGTGTCATTAAAGAAACATTCCTTTCCTTTTTTCTTCTAGAACACTGTGTTAGTCAACGAGCCGACATGGATGGAGATGCTGAAGTTTCGGTCGGGGTTCGGACAGAGTTACGGGTTCATTGTTTATCAGAAACAGATTGCCAGGGGAGATAAGCTAGAACTGTCCGGTTTCATACAAGACAGAGCACAGGTGAGCAGAAAACGCTGAAATAAGTTACTGACAGTTAAAGGTTCATTGTTTATCAGAAACAAATTGCCAGGGGAGATAAGCTTCGGTTTCATACAAGACATATAGCAGATGAGCTTAAAACACTGAAAAAAGTTTTTCATTTCATACTGTAGCCTAACCTCTCACCTATGGCACCTATCCACCCCTCCATTTCAGTGGACTGGCCCAAACATCCTTATTGGCTGTTGGGATATTCAGACCAGTCCATTGAACTAGAAGAAAAATGCAATAGATCAGTTGTCAGGTTAAGTATTATTAATGAAAAGAAAATGATCTAAGTTTTCTCCTGTCCAGAAAGCATGTCAGAAATGTGCTGGGGTGTCATTTAATAATTGTTCAGCGAGGGATCTTTTATATGCTTCATCCCATGGACAGGAATGCACAAGTATCTAATCTTTTATTCTCAGCTGTAACACTTTAGTCATTCCAGGACTTCATAATAAAAAGTAAAGTTTTGAAATAAATTAACCATTAATTATTTTAACTTTCACTTTCGCTTATTCCAAATAATGTAATTATCTTACATCCATATCCATTCTGTCTCGCTGTTTGTCTGTCAGTCTGTTTGTCTGTCTGTCTGTCTGTCTCTCTCTGTGTCTCTCTCTATCTATCTATCTATCTATCTCAAACTGTTCCCCCCTCTCCCTTTATCTCTCTCTCCTCTCTCTCTCTCTCTCTCTCTCTCTCTCTCTCTCTCTCTCTCTCTCTCTCTCTCTCTCTCTCATATTCTCTCTCTCATTCCCTCTCTCTCCCTCCCTTGCTCTCTCTCCTCTCTCTCCCTCCCTCTCTCCGAATTTTGCTCTCTCTCCCTCCCTCAATCTCCCTCTCTCTCTCTAGGAACAACTTGGGATGGCGGTGTGTCACATACTATTACTAGGTCACTGTGACCTATGTTTCACAGTCTACTGCAAATAACAGTAAATCCTTGTCTGGACCATATCTTGAATACAGGACCATACATGAACATCAGACCTCGAACAACTTTGGATGGTAGTGTGTCGCGTACTATTACTAGGTCACTGCGACCTACTTTTCACGGTCTACTACACATAACAGTAAATCCTTATCTGGATCATATCTTGCATACAGGACCATCAAACCAAATGTAGGAACAACTTGGGATAGTACTCTTGTATACAGAGTTATGACTCTTGAAATTATGAGATACAAAAATTTGTTTTTAGCAGTACTCACAGAATGCTTGTTTTATCATACGTTTTTTAATGTGTCTCATTTGAAATTTTGGGGCGGGACGTAGCTCAGTGGTACAGCGCTCGCTCGATGCTCGGTTGGTCTGGGATCGATCCCCGTTGGTGGGCCATTGAGCTATTTCTCGTCACAGCCAGTGCACCACGACTGGTATATCAAAGGCCCTGGTATGTGCTATCCTGTCTGTGGGATAAAAGATCCCTTGCTGCTAATCGGAAAGAGTAGCCCATGAAATGGCGACTGTGGGTTTCCTCAATATCTGTGTGGTCCTTAACCATATGTCTGACGTCATATAACCATAAATAAAATGTGTTGAGTGCATCGTTAAATAAAATATTTCTTTCTTTCTCTCATTTGAAATTTTAGATTTTGCTTGACGCCCAACAAGTTGCCTTGTTAACGTGGTCTGATAGAAATCCTAGTGTAAAGATACAAAATCAAAAGGTAAGTGCTTCAATTACCACATACATATACTGGTTTTCTTCTCTTTCGCTGTCATTAAGGGTTGGGGTGGGATGTAGCCCAGTGGTAAAGTTCCTGCTTTATGTGCAGTCGATCTGAGATCAATCCCTGTCAGTGGGCCCATTGGACTTTTTTTTTTGTTCTAGCCAATAATTTCTTTATTATCTATATTATTTTTATTTTATTAATAACTATGGCCACCTCAAAATGTTTAAACCACAACTAGAGCTAGACGATGATATGACGTCTGACTTTATGCTAGGGATAAGACCAAATAAGTCGAGAATCGTACTGTATTCTCCACAAAATTCTATGAACAAAAATATCACCACCTACATTTTAATTGTGTTCTGTTTAAGGGGCCATTCACAATTATCAACATTATCATAAGTGTACAAAGAGTACACTTTTTCATGACACCCCCCCCCCCCACCCCACCCCCCTCATAAGTGTACAAAATAAAATGTTGATTTTTTTTGGTCCATCTTTTATTGGCAGTTATACTAGAATGCCATTCTTCTTCTTTTTTGTTACTGTATACGCAAATATTTTCGCGGCTAAAATAATTTCGCGATCAGGCTTCCACTGTACATTTTTGCGAGGAATTATTTTCGCGACTGTGTCCCCTGATAATAAAATCAAAATTACACACTTCATTTGGCAAACTCTTTTCAGTGATTTCACACACACTTGGACATGTTACCATGCTGTCGGTGAGACGTCAGTGTATGTATGTCTGATAAAGACATGTTATCGATGGAACACGAACATGCGATACAGAAAACTGAAACACGCAATTATCATAAGAAATAAATTTTAATTATTGGTGGTACCCACAAACTTCCATTGAAAGTTACAAAGAAAACCAAAAAAAACTGAGATTATTTGTAACAACAGACTTACACCCCACTGTGTGTCACTTCGATCAAATCCATGTGACCATGCAGGTTTACAGAACCACGTGACCTTGTGGATTATTTGGCAGTAAAAACAAGGTGAAACGAAACTCTGTATACATTTAACAGGTACCTCTGACTGCTTGTCTTTTGTATCCATGAAAATTATAACAAATCGGAAATAAATTTGCGCATAATTAAATACGCGGTGGTATTAACATGTTCGCGATTTTCGCGGTATATTTTATTCGCGAAAATATTTGCATATACGGTATGTAGTTTACCGCCTTTTTTCGAGAGACCCGCTGTGAGGCGTAGTTATCTGTGAGGTATCGGTGTTTAAAATGGATGCTGAATAGGCGCTATTTATAATAACGGCAATTAGAGGGAAAACAGATTTCTCGGAAAGTTATAAATTGACATTTATTTGTATTTCTAAAAAGCGTACAGCGGCCGTTAACCCCCTCCCCCCCCCCCCCAGCGTACGGTTTGTACGCTTATGTTAATGTTGACAATTGTGAATGACCCCCAAAGCAGACCTTGCTTTTTAAAGGGACATGCCCTAGTTTCAGTTCATGAAAATTAACATTAAGTTTAGTTTAATTTACAAACCTGTAACACATTTTAATAACGTTACAATTGAGTGAAACATGAGTCTTTGATTTTGAAATGGTGAAATACCCTCTAAAATAGAATAAAACTCGACTACATAACTGTTACTTCTCAGAGGCACGTGCCTTTTTAAAAATATATGAAATGCATTTTGTGATATTAAAAAAACATCAGGATGACAAAAAACACTTCAAATGTACTGAAATCGATACTTTAAACAATACAATTTAAGTAAAGTATGATTTCAGTTATCAAAAAACGCCTCTAATAGTCAAAACTATGTCTTAGTGTTTAAAAACTAGGGTATGTCCCTTTAAGGTGTGCAGATGTGATCGTGCTTGTACAGCGCATGTAATTTCAGTCTGATATTTAGATTAGAAAATGGAGTCATCAAGAACGAGTCTAGGATTGATCCCCATCAGCTAACCACTGGGTGTTTTCTCGACATAATCATATGTCCGACGCCAATATAACCGTCATTATAATGTGTTGAGTGCGTCGTTCAACAAATAAAACAAAACAAAAACAAGAACCAGTGTTAACAGACAACAGTTTAGAAAAACAAATATAACAATTCTGATGTCTTGCAATCATATTATAAGTTGAGGAAAGAAATGGTTATAATCATGGTAAGATTGTTTGGTTAAAAAATATAAGCTGCATTCTGAATTTTAATAAATATAGAAGCAGATATTAAAAATGATATTTATGTTAAAACATATAAAGGACCATATATTTTTGGCAAGTATCTGTAAAAAGTGTTTCACCAGCAGACGTTATGACAATCATGTGACTTCAATAACCAGATACCAGTACAGCTGAGAACAGACAAAAATAGTTTTTAAAATGAAGTTTTCTTTCAAATTACAGTCTTTGAAAATCATAGAAAAAATGTTTTGAGAAATGGGCAGTGTTTATGAATGGGTTATGTTCAGGGCAATTCCACAGTAACAGACGCAAAATTCAGACAATTTTTGACATATTGATTATTTTATTTCTTTGAAAGTATTCAGTAAAAAATTTAAACTTTTTGATTGCAGTAAATACGGTATGTCGTGCTAACATCATGTCAAAAGAATATTTCATTGCATACAATCTCAGAGTAACTACAATCACAAATGAAGTGTGGGTAACTGACGCAACACAAAAGTCACTTGTATATTTGACATGTTTTAGAACTTGCCAAAATTCTCTGAATCTGAAGCAGCAAGTTTTCAGGTACATACAAAAATGTGTAGTGCACAAGTAATCTTTGATCACAAGAACGAGAGACCAATATTTTTTTATTTTAAATTTAACAACTTTTAAAGGGACAGACCCTAGTTTTTAAACACTAAGACATAGTTTTGACTATTAAATTAGAGGCGTTTTTTGATAACTGAAATCATACTTTACTTAAATTTTATTGTTTAAAGTATCCATCTCTGTACATTCGAAGTGTTTTTGGTCATCCTGATCAGGGTTTTATTTCTGAAATTTGACTTGACTCCCATGGCTTTCAACTTGGGAATGTTTGCGTCGTTTTACAAAATACATGTAATTGGGAATTTTGTGTTCCCTTTCAAAATCTTGTTAAAAGCCACAACAATATTGATTGTTTTTTTTTTTTATTGAAAGCGATCAATGATTTAATAAAAAACAATAGAAAAGAGCTTCAAGAATATTAAAAGGAAACAAATACAAATTGGGAAGTTTTAGCATTCATATTGGGATTTTTCTAAACTCCAAATTGGGAAAAAAAACCGACATAGCCTTGGGCAACGGTGCCGATATTCGGAGTCTAGCAACATAGGTGACAAAACCCTGCTGATGTTTTTTAATATCACAAAATGCATTTCTCATATTTTTAAAAAGGCACATGCCTCTGAGAAGTAACAGTTATGTAGTCGAGTTTTTTTTTTTTTTTAGAGGGTATTTCACCATTTCAAAGTCAAAGACTCATTTTTCACTCAGTTGTAACTTTATCAAAATGTGTTACAGGTTTGTAAATTAAACTAAACTTAATGTTAATTTTCATGAACTGAAACTAGGGTACGTCCCTTTAATAGTTGTGTGATGCTCTCATATTTATTTATTTTCTGATTTACAGGCATTAGCCACCTTGGATATTGTTGTGGAAAATCTGGGACGTGTGAATTATGTTCGCTTTGGATCCAACCGACTCAATGAACAGAGAAAGGGTAAGTTAATTAAAGTGATATTCCTGTATCAAGATATGGTCGGACAAGGATTTACTGTTATGTGCAGTAGACCATGAAAAGTAGGTCGCAGTGACCTAGTAATAGTACCCGACACACTGCCATCCCAAGTTGTTCCTACATGTGAGGTTTGATGATCCTGTATGCATCTGTATACAAGATATGTTCGGACAAGGATTTACTGTTATGTGCAGTAGACCGTGAAAAGTAGTTCACAGTGACCTAGTAATAGTACCCGAAAACACCGCCATCCCCAGTTGTTCCTACATATGAGGTTTGATGATCCTGTATGCAAGATGTGGTATGGACAAGAAAAAGACAAACAGATGGACAGCACCATACCATAGATGGACGTACAAACATGTGTGAATTGCTATGAGAACTTAAAGGGACATTCCTGAGTTTACTGCATTGTAAGATTTTTCCGACTAATAAAATATTTCCATGATTAAACTTACATATTAAATATATTTTCTTGTTTAAAATATCAGTGTCTGTACATATCCAATGTGTTTCTGGTTGTCTTAATATTTGTAAGAAGCCTAAACTGGATTTTGTCTTCAAATAATTTCGTACATACAAAAAAAGTATATTTTTGGAAATAAAATGCAATTTAACGTAGTACAAATATTAGAATGATCAGAAACACGTTTAGTATACAGCCACTAATATGTTATGGAGAAAAATATATTTGATATGCTAATATTTTATGGAGAAAAATATATTTGATATGTAATTACAGTCGTTAAAAGTCTCTGTTAGTCGATAACATCTTAAAAATTGCAGAATACTCAGGAATGTCCCTTTAAGAAATCAGGAACAACAGAATAACTAAACCATCAGCTAAATTTTGTTTCCTCAGAAACTTGGAACAGGCAGTTTGCAGTTCAGTGATATAAAGTTAAAGGTGAAGTTTGTTTTGCTTAACAACACCACTAGAGCACATTGCTTTATTAATCATTCTTTGGTAATTTGTGGTAAAGCACTTGTTTGATGCGAGATCGGCCTGGTATCAATCCCCATCGGAGGACCCATTGGGCTATTTCTGTTTCAGCCAGTGCAATTGGCCTGAACAGGATAAAACAGATATCGGACATCATTAACTAGTTATTGTCTTTATCCTGCAGACGATAAAAATTAAGGGGAAAAGCTATTATTTCTCTTATTTCATCTACATTGTATGATGACCTAGAGGTCAAATGAGCGATTTTGTAATGTAGGCACATGAATGACATCAAAAGACTATATACTGCTAGTACTAGGATATGACTGCTTTATCTGTTATCATTCCTGTCAATAGAAATGGTGGTTGCGGGATGAATAGAATTAAATTGTTCCCTTCAACTAAGGTTGTTGATGGGATCTGGTACAATCTTCAGACTGTGCACAGGACACTGTAGCCTGCAGTCCCACCTTGCCAGGATTAAACTTGTCCCCTCTCCAATCTGTCCCTGGGAACAAGCCACAGAAACTGTTGAACACTTCGTACAATACTGCCAACTCAGAGATGTTCACTGGCCAACATCGAAACTCGGAAGAAAAACTTTACCAGTCCTTGGTTTTTGTAAATTATAGACGAGTGAAAAATCACACACCTCAGTATGCTAAGGCGAGTAAAAAATCAGTCTAAAAAATAAACCTGAGATTGGAATTTGACTTGTACGTCTACAAAATAGTCTGTTAAAGCAGTATTTTCAGATTTGTTCAAGACAAAGAAATACCAGTTTAATGACTGCATGTAAGCCACTGCCATGTTTAAAAAAAATAAAATTGTTTTAATAAAAGGATCATCCTGTCAGCTAAATGAGCCATGAAAACTTGATTTTTGTAAACCGTGAAAATTAATATACCTATCTATTTTACGTGCGCCGTTTGTTGAGTGTAACATGCTCTGTTTTTCACACCCGTCAGATTGAAATTAGGTGCACTGTACGAGTGCGATCACACCTTAAAAAGCAAGGTCTGGTTTACTGAGACCAGGAATCCCTCCATATCACTGTGAGATACATCCTGTGATACCATTACAAGAATTATTAAGGAACAAAAACAAGAGAAGAAGAATAGAATTAGCCTGCATACACTTAATGTTAGAGGGACTCAGTGGTGCAGCGCTCGCTCAATGTGCGGTCGGTCTGGGATCGATCCCCGTCGGTGTGCCCATTGGGCTATTTCTTGTCACAGCCAGTGCACCACAACTGGTATATCAAAGGCTGTGGGATGGTGCATATAAAAGATTCCTTGCTGCTAATCGGAAAGAGTAGCCCATGTAGTGGCGACAGCGGGTTACCTCTCTCAATATCTGTGTGGTCCTCAACCATATGTCTGACGCCATATAACCGTAAATAAAATGTGTTGAGTGTGTCGATAAATAAAATAGTTATTTCTTTCTTCCTTAATGTTAGAAGTGTATATGAGAATGTTCAGGTTTTGTGATGAAAAAAATGTGTTCACCCTTGTAAGGATAATAATATTTCTGTTTTTTAATTACTAGGAATTAACGGAACCGTCTACCTCGACAAGTCCACATTGCAAAAATGGAAGGTGCTGCCTCTCGATTTTAACAAGGATTATTTATCCAGGTAAAACTATTTACTTATCCAGGTAGAAATCATATTATGGAATTTACTACAAGTTATTTATTTCTGAGACGATTGTTTTCTAAATTGCACACAAAAATATTTCCAAAACACTTTTAATTTTCTTCTTATGTCAAGCCAAACAAATTATTTACAAGAAAAAACCCAACATCTTTATAGGAGAATGGGATGAACTAATTCTTTAGATATTCAGGTAAAATTTGTTTTTTTAAATATTTGTCCAATCAAAAGCAAGCATTTATTTTTCCAGGTCCATGTAGGTCAGATCTGATTTCCTCGTGGCTAGCTCTGGATGAGCAGAAAATGTTACCAAATTATTTATTTAAAAAAAGAAAGAAAAAAAAATGAAGTAAAATCCTGAAGAAAATATCAATTATTAATGAAATGATTTTGCTAGATTAAAAATTCTGACCTGGACAAAGGAGCCGGCATAAATTGCCACATGTGCCCATGACAGGCGTGCGCTACAATTGCTTTCTCTGTGCATGTTAAACCCTATGAACTGAACTGACCTGTCTTGACCTGACCTGACCTGACATGACCTGACCTGACCTGACCCGACCAGTCTTGACCTGACCTGACCTGTATTGACCTGACCTTGACCTGACCTGACCTTGACCTGACCCGACCTGACCTGATAGATGGCGAGTGCCAAAGCTAGCCCTGTTGTTTACCCATAACAACATCATATTATTTTTATTGTTTCAGAATCTCGTCTTCGACTCACTGGCAGGTGTACAAATCCAGTCGTGACAAACCACAGATGTACAAGACTATACTGAAGATCGGCATCGAACCCAAGGACACGTTTCTCTACATGAAGGTCAGTAATTTTTTTGTCTCCTCTTGATGGTGCAGTGGTTAAAGTAAAAAAAAGTAAAGTTTGTTTTATTTAATGAAGCCACTAGAGCACATTGATTTTTTATCTTATCGTCTATTGGGACGTCAAACATATGGTCATTCTGACACTGATTTTTTTTTTTTTTTTTTTTTTTTTTTTAAATTAAATAAATCATGTTGTTTGTAATTATAAGTTCTAATTGTTTGTCATTTTGTTGTGAATTTATCGACATTTAATAATCACAATTTTTTTTTAACAATTTGTGAATTACACACTGATAAATCACAAAAACATGACCATCGATTCATATATAAATGATATTTCCACAGGACTGGCAGAAAGGTGTGGTGTTTATAAACGGCTTTAATCTCGGTCGATACTGGGATATCGGTCCACAACGTACTCTATACGTTCCCGCACCTATACTGAAAAAGGGAGATAATGAGGTGAGTCTTGGTGATATTGTTTCAAATGACCGTGTCAGAGTCAACTTAACTAGAGCACTGAATGCTGCCATGTTTAATATTGGTCAGAGATCTGTGGAGACTTGTTGTCATAAAGTGTTGTATCTGGTCAATAAATTCATATCATTTGAGTTGAACTAAAGTCTGAACCAAATTGTTAACCACCTCGATAAATTGCTTTAAACAATATTTATTAACCACTAAATATTTGGTTTTGGGAGCGGCCAACAGGCATGAGCTTATATTAAGGCTTCTCCCTACATTTTTCAAATACAAAGACATACAGCCAAGATATGAGAGAGAGAGAG